>VZQC01006173.1:381038-415656 GCA_009823505.1 Rhizomys pruinosus | reverse complement strand
TTTTTTTTTTCATTTTTAGCTATAAGTGATAATCCATGAGTACAAGCATCCTTCATGCAAAACCTATCTGCAGGCTGTTGTGCCCAAACACCTACAGCCCCACCATCCAGTGGGGGGTGACAGGTTGTTTGTTCAATCAAGTTGATCAAATGAGTGTCCAGACTACATTGCTGTAGTTTCACCATTCACCCCAATCGGGAGAGGGACACGGGTGTATATTCGATTAAGGCATATTTAATTGACGTGAGCTCAGCAAGTACCCAGTTTCGCCTAGACACTGTCTACAGGACACATGGTGTTTTAGAGCATTCCTTTATCAATAGAGGAATGTGGGTAATAGAAAGATATAATTGTATATATATAATTTATATATAAATACATGACTGTATATATTTGTACATATAAAATTTAAATTTGTTTAAAGATATGCCTATATAAACATACAATGTAAATAAATGCCATGTGTAATATATACATATATGTACACATATATAGGTACATGTATGTATATAAAAGTGAGATAGAGAGAGAGACAGAGAGAAAGAGACAGAGAGAGAGACAGAGAGAGAGACAGAGGGAGAGAGAGAGAGAAACAGTATTTATTTTCAAAACACATACCCAGAAAGCTCTCCCTTCAGGAAACCATTCCATCTTTTCATACTGTGTGAAAATCAGTGATAATTTACTATAGGCACCAGAAAGACCTCTGGCCATTCCCGTGAGAGATTTTCTTCATTAGTTCAGGTGAAATGTCCTACCCACTGTGAGTGGTGTCATTCTTTTGCTGTAATCCTGTTCTGTATAATGGGAGAGAGGGAGCTGAGCAGCATGTGTACCCATCACCCTCTGCTTCCTGGTGGTGTATGTGACTGCCCAACTCCTTCAAGCTTCTGTTCCCTTGATGCCCCCACAATGATGGACTCTGCCTTGAACTGTGAGCAACAATAAGTTGGGTATTTTTTTCAGAATATTTGTCACAACAGTAAGGAAAGAACCTGGGACAAACAGCGTCTTTCTTTTAGTCATATGTCCAAAAAATGCAAATAACTTTATTTTGTATGCTCATATTTCAGAATATGCTTTTTCTGTGAGTTCCTCACGTGAAATTTTTGTCATCCTCTATCTGATTTTGCAAATTTCCACGTGAATCAATGCCTGTTCAATCTTGCTTTTTTCTTCCCTGATGTTTCCATTTACTTTTCCAAACATTATTTTTTTTTCATGCCCTTCTGTTTCTAAAATCAAAGGAGCCGGGGGAAGAGCTCAGGTGATAAAGTGCTTGTTACACAAGTATGAGGACCTGAGTTTGATACTCCAAAATCTGGTATGCACTTGTAACCCCAGAGCTGGGAATGTCGGGTCCCTGGGGCTTTCTTCCAAACCAGTGTAGCCTAATCAGCAAGCTTCAGGCTAAACCTCAACTAAAAAACAGCAAAAAATAATATCACCAAATGAAAAACAAGGTCGAAGGCACTGGATAGTGACAAACAGGTTGACCCCTAGCCTATGCATGCACCTGCACTGGTATGTGCCCCTTGGTTTCCACACCACACCCGTGCAAACACTCTATGTTATGCTACTTTGAATCACTTTATTCATACTCTTCCCTCTTAACTGTTGTCTTGTTCCTTCTATTTAAATTTCCTTTACTTCCTCTACTACAGTTATATTTTTTCTAATTCTTGACCAATTATAAAAACCCTTTTTTAATTCCACATAAGAGCCATTTAATTTACTTATTGAATTTCTATAATTTTGAATAATTCTTGGCTACATACTTAAGATATAGGTAGTCTTGACTATCTGTGGGGCAACCATTAAATTTGATTTAACTTTACAATGATACCAGCTGGTTCATGCATAGCACCAAGATTGAGCTATGAATAATATTTCAATTGACATGCCCAAGGGGACCCAGTAAATAGCAAACAAGGTTAAAATTCAGATAGGGTCAGAATGTGCAAGGTGGGAAGTTGACACCAGTTGTATGTTAAAGGACATCACCTAGTACTAAATATAAAGATGGGCATCCTTTATGATTTCAGATGTGCCTTGTACTCCATGCATTTATTCTTGTATCCATGGGCAGTCATGAGGACAATGAAGTTCATAATAATGAGTATGTAAATTATTGACTACTATCTATCTTCCAAACAAAATGCTTAAGATCTTTACATGTGTTGCCACAACTATTTCCCTTTCATCTCTATGGATTAAATATTATTTTGTGCATTTTACAAGCAAGAAACAAGAGGCTCATACATATTACAAAGCTACTGCTACGCCGGGTGTGGTGGCGCATGCCTTTAATCCTAGCACTTGGGAGGCAGAGGCAGGTGGATCTTTGTGAGTTCGAGGCCAGCCTGGTCTACAGAGTGAGTTCCAGGACAGCTGAGGCTACAGGGAGACCCTGTCTCAAAAAGGNAAAAAAAAAAAAAAAAAAAAAGCTACTGCTACAAGGTCAAGTGATTATCATTTCTCTAAATACTTTAAAGCTCCCCAAATTGATGTTTGTGCCTGTATTATATAAAAGAAGAAAAGGAGCCTCCAGTTTGTATGTCTAGGTAATGAGACCCTCAAGCCTGGTAGACCAAGCAAAGATTTTTCTCGTCACTAATAAGTGTATTTAGCTGCTGGAATTTTCATTCATTAATAACTCCACTAGAGACTTGATGGAAGAATTACCCAAACATGTTGGCTAGATCTCTCTTTATAGAGCAACTCATTTATTATTTTATTTTTATTTTTTAAATTGTGTGTGTGTGTGTGTGTGTGTGTGTGTGTGTGTGTTTCTGTGTGTGTACTGTTGAGTGCAGTGCCCATGAAGGCCAGAAGTTTTGAATCATTCTGGAGCTTGATCAGGCATTTTATTTTTTAATGGTTTCCATCGTTTATTTTCTAATTGCACAGCAATAATAACACATGCCAAATAGATGGTGGGTTAAATTGAGCAATAATACTCTTTCAGTTTTAAATTCTCATTCTAGGAGGGAAGAAAGAATATGTGAGATTTAGTCCAACCCAAATTATACTTTATATGTTTACATATACTTTTATTTTTCCAATATATATTTTATTGGACTTACGTGAATTTCATACAATGTATGTTAATCATATTTATACCCGCTCTTCTATCTGTACCTTAACATAGCCCACCCACCAGATTTCATGCATTTTGTCATATATGTTAATGAATATCAAGTTGTTTGTGTACTGAGATATCCCTTGGTATGAATTCATCCACTGGATTCTGTTCAACAAATCTAGCTATTGATTACCCCCACGATTAAAGTGCTTCCTCCCTGAATGCTATCTCTCATAGTTTTAGGGGATAATATGCTAGGTGTTAAGGGAAAAAATCCAAACATTTGTCCAACCCCATCTTTAAAGCCTAGTAACCACAACAATGACTGGCACAATGGTGCATCAGACATTTTTGAGCCACTTGACCTGGGTACTGGGAATTGAACTCAGGTTCTCTGCAATAGCACTATGTATTCTTAACTGTTGAGATACCTCTCCAGACTATATAACTCTTATTAAGTGCGTTCTATCACAGTCTTGCTGCTTTGCGGGCTCTAGGAAATAGCTAATGGGATTTGGAGAAAATTAATTCCCCAATGTTAGCATATTTAAAACTTTTCCCCCTACATGTGAATAGCCTGATCTGAAAGAACATTGAATCGAGACATTTCTTCCATATATAGCAAAGCAATAGTTGTCTAAAGTCATTTTAGGATTATGCAAGGATTACATGATTATGGTCAACATTTTCCACTAAAGATTAGTGAAAATTTAAATGAGTTGTCTTAAACATTTAATTTTTTATATTTTTTTCTTACTGGATAAGAGCAAATAGTTTATTTTCGTAGAACTGATCACTCATAACTTTTTTGTCTCCTTTATGCTCATTGAGGTAAATAGCACAACAGAACTTCATTAAAATAATTTTTATTTAGATTATCCATTTGGTTGTTACAGAAAATCCTTAACTGTAATTGATGGTTGTTGATGTAATAGTATACTGCCTGTATTTCTACCTCTAGTAATGGTCTGTATGTGCTAGATTTCAATATCCTTGAGCCTGGGCAAGTGCACAAGCTTTTTTGAAAAGAAACATGGTTTCCTTGCAAAAAACTGATCAGATTTGAGAGATCGTTAATGCCATTGAAGTGTTTTTTGTGGATGTGAAACAAATGGTCAGAATTTGAATTATTCCCTAATTATAATATTGAAATTAAGTCTACTTAATTTATCAAATCATGTTCATGCCCTGATTTTATATACTTGTATCTATCAATAAACATTGTGATACTTAAAATATAAGATAACACTATGATAAAAATACAAAAAAAATAAGTTTTGTTAAAAATTACAGAATGTCAACTAATATCCCTTGGGCAATAATCACAGCCTGCTTCCAAGGTCAATCTGTTTAAAAATAAAGTAGAAAAAGGAGAAGTTGATAAAAAAAAATAATAAATCGAGAGGATAAACTTCATAGAATGCAGAAATTCATCACAGCTACCTACTGGCATCAATTTCCACATCTTAGCGTGAGTATCTGCTCCTTCCCTTGCCTGGTGCTTCCTGTGTAAATTCTGCTCCCTCCTTAGTGTTCACACTCTTCAATGCCATATGCTGCTGTCATCATTGTAACTTGCCTGGGGCCATTTTGACAAGTACCAGATCCATGAAGAAATGGGACGGGATAAGAATGCTCAAGCATGGGGCTGGAGAGATAGCCTAGCAGTTAAGAGTGCCGACTACTCTTGCAGAGGACCTGGGTTCAATCCCCAGCACCCACATGGCGGCTAAGAACCATCGACCTACATGCAGACAGTACATTCATACACATACAAAAAAAAAAAAAAAAAAGAATGCTCAAGCATGACCTTCTCTGAGCTGTTGCTGAGTCAGGATATACATGTCAGTTCTTACCAGTTTACTTATAAACAGAACCTTCTAGCTTCTAGTTTTTGTTTTGTTTTGTTCTGTTTTTTAGTATTATTGATCATCATTGCTCTTACTGTCCAACAGCATTTACTTGGCTTATGAACGGGAATGAAATTTGTTATTCTAGACAAATTACACAGCTTGGATCCACTGCGTTGTGATATGAAGAGGGAGGCTAGGCACCAAAACATATATTTTTCATCCTCTTTTAATTACAGAGGACAGAAAGGCTCTGAGATAGCAGATAGCGGCACACTTATGATATACTTAGATCAGTCTTACTTTCTGTCCTCCAAATTCATAGCTAACAGAGTGTAATGATATATAAAGTTTTTTTCAATTATTATTTTAATAATTTTTATAGATATTTGTTGAGCAATCTATTTTACCTCAGAGGTATAGCCACATTACAAATGACCAACCCAAAGAACTTTTCTTTCCTTTAAAATTTACACATAGTGTCCCATATTTCCTGGTTGTTCCAGTTTTGTGTGTTTTACCTACCATAACAATTAGTACTGTTTAAATACCTATATATCTAATTGTGTGTGCTTCATTAGTAGGATCGAAAAGGCTATATATTATACTGTTTAAATATACCTAAAAATCTAAATTGCATGTTGCTTCATTAGTAGGATCGAAAGTTAGGTGCTGACAAGCTGGCAGCCCATGAAGAAAACAGCAGAACTGACTAGAGACCAAAGACATCAGCTCCAGAGAAATTAGAGAGTGTTTGCTTCTCATCCACCTGTGCCCCTTTTCTAAGCCTAGGGAACAACTCTGCGGAAAAGGGGGCGTGTAGAAATGTACACCAGCGGCTGTCGATTGGGTAATGGTGAAACATGAACAACAATATATAGCTGGACACTCATTGATCAACTTGATTGAACAAACCAAGCCCCCCTGTCCCCCCCCAGCTGGATGTGGGGCCCATGAGTGTGCGGTTGGAGCACAAAACCCTGCATGTTGCTAATTGGTTTGACTGAAGGAATGCTTTGTACTCACACTATCACTTATTAGTTAAAAAATGATAAAAAAAACAAAACTTGAAGAAAAGATGAGAGATCAGAACTTGCAGCGGAATGCTCAGATCTCTGGGGTGGGTAGGGGTTTGGGGGGGGAAGGGAAGGATAACCTTTCCTGAACTGAATTGGATGAAACTGATGTATGAAATCACAAAGACATGAATAAAAACAATAATAAAAAAGAAATTATAAACAAAAAAAAAAAAGAAAAGAAATAACATGATGGTAATGAACCACTCCCTAACTGTAACTAGAGCCAACACTGGTTACAGTGGTAGTTTCCTATAAAACAGGCATAATGTCTTAACTGATTGATAGGCATAGGAACTTTGAAAGGGTATTTCTCTATCTAGAGCCAATTCAATAGTAAAGTGTTTAAGTTGTGTAATTAAGCAAAATATATTACTACAGGAAGCTCTGACATCAGCAATGAATTATTCTGCCTAGGAGATGTTGGCTAGGGGATTCAAACCCGCCCCCCCCAATTTAAGGCCTTTTGCCTATAAAAAAAATAGGATATCTACAAGAAATAAGGTGGTAAGTCCCTGTCGTCAAAGACCTGGTGTAAGCATGAAAAAATGTTTTGTGACATCACTTGCTAATGTGTAGTTGGCCTCTGAAATGCTAGAGGGCGTTACCAAAAGCCAGCTAAGGCAATACAGCAAAATATTTGTATCCCTGAGACCAAGCAAGACTCCTCCATCAAAACCAGCTACATTCTCAACAGCCTGGAGAACTGTGCAACAGTGGGCAGGCCAATGTGTCTATAATATATATATCCCAAATCTATTTGGGTCTATTAGCTCTCTCCTTGGATGGAATAGACTCACAGCGGATGCCACAAGCTTCTGTGTCCCTCTGGTGGTGGGCGATGTTGTGAGCCACAGTAAGAAATTGTCACCTTTTACAGAGAAACCACAGTTTGGGGATTAAAGCTATGCTCATCCAAGCATCTGTGTCTATGCTCACAGCTTAGCTTGACATAATAGTGGATAATTGCTTAAATGCCTGTACCATCCCAATTAGCTTGTGCTTTGTTTAATCATGACTAAAGGGTATCACTGGGAAAGCTGTCAATCCATGAATCCGTGAAGGGAAACAACCTGAACAGACTGGAGTCCAAAATGACAACTCCAAAGAAATTAGACTGTTTTCTTCTCACCCACTTGTGCCCCTTTCCCAAAGCCCAGGGAACAAACTGCAGAAGAGGAGGCATGGTAGATTGTAAGGGCTGTGGAGAGATAGGGGTGAATCATGAGACTACAGGAATATAGTCTGGACTCCTGACTGATCAACATGTCTGGGCATACAAGCTTCTCCAACTGGTCTATGGGAACCTTGGGTTGTTCAAAATTTGGACATAGACACTTGCAAAATGCACCAACTACCTGATTGTATGACATAATGAGTGACATCAATGCTATCTGCAAACAACTGTGTCATTGTATTGTAGAATCCCTTAAAAATAAAAAAAATTTTAAAAAAATTACACATATATGGGGCTGGAGAGATGGAAGAATGGTTAAGAGTATTGGCTGTTTTTGCAGAAGACCTGGGTTTAAATCTTTCCACCCACATGGTGGCTACCAACCATCTATAATTCCAGTTCCAGGGTATCTGAGGCCCTTTTCTGTCCCCTCCAGACACTGCATGACATGTGTGCACTCACATACATGCAGGCAGAGCATTCATACACATAAAATAAAAATAAAGCAAAATATACACATATATGAATTGTCAAATAAAAGCATGTGTTCTAATTTGAATGAGAGCTGAAAAAGTAACTAGTGTACAATGGAACACAGATGAAAATGATCTCACTTTATATGGCATATGTTGTGTACTGCCTGAGTACATTTGTACAACTATAACAAAACTTTTGAGACTCTGTGTTTATAAAGAACAGACACATGTTCCATCACAGTATGTGGGTTGGTGAGCTCAAAATAAAGGCATTGGTCAGTTCACTATCTGGTGAGCGGTGGTATCTAATTACAAGTTAGATTCTTGACTGCTGCATGCTCTAGAGAAGGAGAGTGCCTTGTTCTCACCTGGTAGGAGGGGGAACACTCTTCTATACAGACCCTAAAGGAGAATGAAGCCAATTTCCCACAACCAACCTTCTTCTGTAAAGACCCTAATTGCATTCAGAAAGGCTGACCTCCTGATTTAATAATCTCTTAATATCATCGCTTGCGTATGAACTTTCCATATATTAATTTGTGAAATATTCATATAATATTGCATCCATAATTTAGAGATAACAGACTGTCCTCAAAAAGATCACCAGAAACATATCAATGACACTTAAAGGATTAAGGAACACTTAAGGGAAGAAAGATTTATTTTTTTCCACAGTTTCAGAAACTCAGCCCATCATGATGGTGAAGTCATGGCGGAGATCTTGGTTGTAGGAATGCATACCAGAGGCTCTTCTAATCCCAGGTGATCAGGAAGCAGAGAGCTGTCAAAATTAAGAAAGTATTCCAAGCAAATGGTACCAAAAAGAAAGCGGGTGTGGCTATTCTAATATCAGACAAAATAGACTTCAAAGCAAAAGAAATCAAAAGAGACAAAGAGGGCCATTACATCCTTATTAAAGGAACAATTGACGATGAAGATTTCACAATCATAAATATATATGCACCAAACATCAGTGCACCAAACTTTATAAAGACAATTCTTCAGGATCTCAAGGCACAGATTAACCCCAGCACACTAATACTAGGGGACTTCAATACCCCATTAAGTCCTCTAGACAGATCAACAGGACAAAGGATAAACAGAGAGACATCTGAACTAAATGACACAATACACCAAATGGACCTCACAGACATCTACCGAATATTTCACCCAAACACCAGAGAATACACTTTCTACTCAGCACCTCATGGAACATTCTCCAAAATAGACCATATACTGGGACACAGGGAAAAACTCAACAAATATAAAAAGGTTGAAATAATCTCATGCATTCTATCAGACCACAGTGCAATAAAACTCAATATCAACACCAGAATAAACCCTACAACCTACAGGAACACATGGAGACTAAACAACACTCTCCTGAATAATGAGTGGGTCAAGGAAGAAATAAAAAAAGAAATAAAAACATTCCTGGAACTGAATGACAATGATAAAACAACACAGCAAAATCTATGGGACACTCTTAAAGCAATCCTAAGAGGGAAGTTTATAGCTCTAAGTGCCCACATTAAAAAAACAGAAAGAGCACAAGTGAATGATCTAACACTGCAGCTAAAAATACTTGAGAGACAACAACAAATGAACCCTAAACGGAGCAGACAAGAAGAAATAACAAAAATCAGAGCAGAGATCAATGAAATAGAAACAAAGAAAACCATACAACCACATCAATGAATTCCAAAGTTGGTTCCTTGAGCAGATAAACAAGTAGACAGACCTCTAGCCCAGAGTTACCCAAGCGAAAGAAGGGAACAACTCCAAATCATAGAATCTGTGATGAAAGGGGCTGGAACGAAATATCACAAACAGACAATGAAAAGATCCAGCCATCATACTGGACTACTTCAAAAACTTATACTCTACTAGTTTGAAAACCTAGATAGCAATGGATGAATATCTGCAAATCCTGGGAATTCACCAAAGCTCAACAACAAGAAATCGACAGCCTAAAACAGACCAATAGTACAGAAGAAATCGAATTAATAAGTAGCCTGCCAACAAAAAATGCCCAGGCCCGGAATGATTCATGGGCAGCCCTTCTATACAATATTTCGTAAAAGCCTTACAACCATTACTACTAAATTGTTTAGAAGGATACAAAACAGAGGGAACCTTCTCCCCCCAATTTCCTTCTATGAAGCCCGCATTACGCTACTACCAAAAACAGGGAAAATATACAACCAAAAAGGAGAGAACTATAGACCCATCTCCCCAATGCACACAGATGCCAAAAATTCTAACGGATTCCCTGGCCCAAATCGCCATACAGGACTCACATCAACAAGAAAATTTCATCCAACATGACCAAGTTGATTCATACCCGACATTTCCCCATGGTATGGTTTCAACATACGAAAAATTCACTAAACATCCATCAAACATACAATGGACTGAAGGAAAAACACACACCATCACTCCTCAATTGATGCGGAGAGACAGAGGAAGAAAGAGAAGCAAGCAAGCAAAACCAAAACAAAAAAAAAAAAAAGTCCTGGAGGGAATTGGTCTGGAGGGGTCATTTCCTCCCAATGTAATCAAAGCCATAGACCAGAAACCCACAGCCACTTAATATTCATTTTGCTACACTGTGAGACCAAAATACCAGAAGCATTCCCCTTAACGGTTAGGAACCGGCAAGGCTGCCCCCTGTCATCACTCCTCATCAATATTTTTCATTGTGCTAGGAAACCCTAGCTAGTCAAATAAGGCAAAGAAAAGGAAATTAAAGGAGTTCTAATTGGAAAGAAGGACCGTCGAGCTATCCCTTTTTGCAGATGATATGATTGTCTACCTAGGGATGCTAAGAACTCCACAAAGAAACAAATCCTTTCCCTCCTAGAAAACGATCAAGAGCTTGGTAAGTGGTTTCTATGCGATTCCACAAAATTAAACTATGAATCTTATAGATTGACTGTACATTCATAATCATAAAAAAAAAAAAAAAGCAATTGAAGAAGGACTACCAAGAGAACTTCCCACTCACAATAGCCTTCCCAAAAAACAATAAAATACCTCAGAACAAACATAATCAAAGACACCAAGGTCTCTACAACAAAATTTCATTATCCACTTTCATGAAAAAAGGAAATTGAGGTAAGACATCAGAAGATGGACAAATCCTCCCCCTGCTATGGATTGCCCCGGACAACTACAATTTAGTAAAAATGTCTATCCTACATAAACTAGTGTACAGATTTCATGGCCGGATCCCAAGCAGAATGTCCCCAAGAGTTTCTTCACATGCCTGGAAAAAAAAATCCTCAATTCCATTGAAAAACAAAAGACCGAATAGCCAAAGCAGCACCCCTGAGGCAAAGACTGCAATACAGGGGGGATGATCGCTCCCTTTTTTCCTTTTCCCTTTCTTTTCCTCTATTTACCAGACCTCAAACTATAATAGGGCTATTAGTCATAAAGGACAGCCTGGTACTGGACAAAAACAGACCAGTTGACCAATGGAATAAACACTGAAGTTCCAAACCTGAAGCTCATACAAATTTCAGCCACTCATATTTGACAAGTGGGCAAGAAGACACAATGGAAGAAAGACAGATTCAGCAATGGTGCTGGCAAACAACACTGGCTTCCCATTGTAGAAGAATGAAATTAAACCCCTACCTCTCACCTTTGTACAAAAGTCAATTCCAAGACCTCAACGTGAAACCCCATCTCTGCGAGGTGATAGAAGAAAAAGTTGGCAAGCAGACTACAAGACATAGGTGTTGTAGGAAAAGACTTCTAAATCAGACAGCAGCTGCACACGAAATAAGATCGACAATTGACAAATGGGGACTCATTAAACTCAAAGCTTCTGTTACCATCAAAGGAAGCATAAAGGAAAGGAAGGAAGTGGAGGGAATAGAATAAAGAATATTGCAACTTGAAGACAACTTGAGGAAATGGATCACTCAATCAAAAAAAAAAAAAAAAACAGAAGAGAAAGAAGAAAGAAAACCACGGATCATCAAAAGATGGAGCAAAGATCTGAATTGAGACTTCACACAGGAGAGGAGTTAGAGCATGGCCCGAGAAGACAACATCTTAAGAAGTGTTCAACCATCACTAATAATTAAGGAAAAAATAAAACCACTCTGGAGATACACCGTCCTACAATAAGGATCTACGACTGGCTAGGATCCGGAACACGAATGATACCAAGTGCTGCAGACGAGGTTGTTTGTGGGGAAAGGGGAAACACTCATATTGCTGGTTGGAATGTAAAACTGTACAGCCACTTTGGAAATTTGCATGTGTGAGACCCCCTTAGAATGACTCAAATGAGCCTTCATATTTGACCCCCCCATAATACCACTCCTTGTTATATATCCAAAGAATCAACATTCTGCTAGAGAGATACTTGGTCAGCCATCTTTCCAGTTGCTGTTCTCACAATAGCAAAAAGCTGGCACCAGCCCAGGTGCCCTTCAACTGATGATCGTGGATAGAGAAATGTTTTCCTTTTTTTTCTTTTTTCTCGGTCCATGTATACAATGGAAATACTATGCAGCAGTTGACAAGAGGACCCACTAATATTCATGATTAATTTGCACCCCGGTCCTGGTAACTGGATGGAGCTTGGAAGATGGAAGACATTTACTTAAGTGATCAAAGTAGTAACACAGTCCCAGAAAACACAAAGAACAAATGGTGTCCCTAATTGTGGACGCTAGCTACCAACAACCAGATATACATATTTCTCATGGAGAGGGATGCATAGTTAAAAAGAACAACAGAAAGACTGCATCAGAAAATGGCTGAAAGGTGAATGGGGAAAGGGGGTATGGGTGGGAGAGGGACACAGATGTATATTAGATATTTTAAGGCATATTTAATTGACGTGAGCTCAGCAATACCCAGTTTCTCCTAGACACTGTCTACCAGGATACATGGTGCCTGTAGGATTCTTTCTTCTTAGCTAAAAGTAAAACGTGTATATTAACCAACATTGGTTTACAGAATCTGATATAAACGGTAATGCATCTTATTAAATGAACTATAATCCCTGTTGCCCACATTTGCTTTACATAAAATCTGTTTAGAGCAAGAACTTTGGATTGACATTTTTACATACACAATTTTTTTTACTTTCTCTATAATTTCCTGTTGTACAGTATCCCCTTTGTTAGCATCTCTTTAAGATGATTACATAAAAATTAATTTGCTTCCCAAGCTAACCAAATACAGTCACCCAAAACAACATTGGTAAATTTGATGAAATCTGTTGCCCTTTGACTCCACCCTTAGTCATGTATCCTACAACTGTCTTCTGGAGACTCATACGCTATAAAAAAAAGGGGGGGAGGGATACGGAACGACATGAAACCTTTTTCATCAAACCCTTGCAAATTCAAATCTTAAAACTAAACTTGGGAAAAGATTTTGTTTGTTCCAACAGGACAAACGTCACCAACTTAACGGATGAAAAAGAAAGCCTACAGTGTTGGCATGGAGTAGCGATTCCTCCGAGTATTGTACCAAACATTCTTTCGCTTCTTGGTCAACCCTGAGGCAACAGTACTAAGGCTGACCCGTCTCCTTGCAACATTTTCAAAGGAATTATTAGAAAAGCCCTCCGGATTGCCATTAATTTATTTATGAACACATCCGCAACCCCCCCTCTCCGTTGTGTATCCCCCTACATTTGTCAACTCAACCTACTCGCTTATAATGGTCCTAATGAAACTTACCTTCTAGGTGCCACAAAGGTTCTGATATGAGAGACTTTCTTGCCTTTCCCCCCATAGAACAAGAGAAATATGACGATGATGAAGTCATTCCCCAAATACTGTAACTGGAGACAACTATTGTATAGTTATTTCTTTATAAAACCACGGTAAATGTGTCTCTAATTTTAAAACTGCTTTCTTAATTGACTCCTAGACTCATGGGAACTGTGGAAGGGATTACTCCTCTCCGAACCACCAAACTATATCTACTAAAGTCCTCTGGCTATGTGCCACTCTCAGGCAACAAAATATATTACTACAGAGCTCTTGCACATCAGCAATGGATTGTTTTCTCCCAAGGTGATGTTGGCCAGTGGATCCAAGGCCCACAAAAGGTAAAGGGCTTCTTGCCTCTAAGTTGGATACCTACAGTAGGAGAGAGGCAATAAGACCTGCTGCCCCTGACTACAGTCCTGACCCCTTCCTTGTTACACTCATTGCGGTGAGGGATGCTATTTGAGACCACACATTTGCAAGTGTACAGATGGACTATGGAATATCACAGAGTGTTACCAAAGGCCAACCAAAGGCCACTAAACCAAATAAAGCAATCTGGGTTCCCTGAGTCAAGCAAGACTCCACCGTCAGCACCGCTACACCTCACCTGCCTTGCATACTGTGCAGCAGAGGCCAGCCATGTGCCTGTATATCAAAATATCTTAACGTGGCTATTGGCTCCCCCCCTGTGACGAAAGAATTTAACCCATGGTGACTTGCTCACTTAGCGTTCATCCTTTCTACTAGGTTTAGGAGCTTGTTATTAAGCTTCACAGTAAGAACCTGGTTTCATATTTAACAGGGGGGGAAATTGTCATTCATGGATTAACATATTTCCAAACATATGTGTGATGCCAAAGTAACCTACCATTAACTATTAGTGAGCTTAAATACCTATATATCTATGCTTGTTCTTCATTAGTAGGATCGAAAGGTACTTTCCTGGACAAACTGTCAGCCCATTGAAAGGAAACAGCCCAGAATTGACGAGTCCAAGTCAACAGCTCCAGACAGAGAGGTGGGACTGTTTTACCTCTCATCCACCTGTTGCCCCTTTTCTAAGCTAGGGAACAACCTGCGGAAAACGGGGGCGTTGTTAGAATGTACACCGCGGCTGCGATTGGGGTGAATGGTTGAAACATGAAACTACAGCAGTTTAGTCTGGACACTCATTTGATCAAACTTGATTGAACAAAAACAACCTGTCACCCCCCCACTGGATGGTGGGGCTGTAGGTGCTTGGACACAAAACAGCCTGCAGCTAGGTTTTGCACGAAGGATGCTTTGTACTCATGGCGTATCACTTATAGACTAAAAAATGTATATAAAAAAAAAAAACTTGAGAGAGAAAGATGCAGGACAGTATTGGCAGAATGCTGATCTGGGATGGGGTGGGGTTTGGGGGGGAAGGGAAATAAGCACCTTTCCACTGAATTGGAATGCAAAACAATGTATGAAATGCACAAAACATCAATAAAAACTAATTAATAAAAAAAAAAAAAAAAATGAGAAAGAAAAAAAAAAAAAAAAAAAAAAAAAAAAAAAAAAAAAAAAAAAAAACCAAAATTAAGACCAGGCAGAGAGCTGTCAAAATTAAGACCAGGCGGGACTGGAGAGATGGCCTAGCGGTTAAGAGCACCGACTGCTCTTGCAGAGGACCCGGGTTCGATCTCCAGCACCCACATGGCGGCTAAGAACCGTCTGTAACTCCAATTCCAGGAGAACTCCAGTTCCAGGGGAGTCCGAGACCCTCTTCTGACCTCCACGGCATTGCACGACAGGGGTGCACAGACCTGCATGCAGACAGTACATTCATATACATACAAAAATAAATAAAATTTAATAAAATAAAATAAAATCAACACTCAGTGAATTCGCTGCCCCCCACAGGCACCTGGTGTTTGCTGTTGCCAGTTCTCCCTGGGGTTTCAGGTTATTTATCTACTAGGTCTTCTTTGAACATCTGCCCTTTGTTATGTTGACTCATCCAATTGATATTCTGATGACATAATAGAATGGAGAGATTCTGGGGAAGTCATAAACTGTCTGACATCTGCCCAGGACTTGATATGTTTCTCTGGTTTCTGCACAACTGCATGGGTCTCAGTTTCCTCCCTTGTAAAATCCTGAAAAATCCATCTTTTTGAGCTCCTATATAATGAAACTTTAGATCCCAATGTACTGAATGAAAGCTAAATGTCTAGAAATAATAAACCTGTCTTTGATACCAAATCATTATTTTAAACTCAGGTTCCTCTTTTTCCCCAAGTGATCATTTTTCTCTACTAAAATGCTAATTAGATGAACATTGACAAGTCTGAATAATATATTTTCATATGCATAAAGGATGTTGTAAAACTTTCGGGTGCCAAGTAACAAAATGTCAGATTCAGAGAAAGAGGGAGAGAGAGAGGGGAAGAGAGAGAGAGAGAGAGAGAGAGAGAGAGAGAGAGAGAGAGAGAGAGAACGAGAGAGAGAGAGAGAGAGAGGCATTTTGAATTGTAGTACCTCTTATCTGCTATGTCTTCTACCTTACTGTTAACCAACCTTGCCAGGTAAATAGGATTATCCTAGTTTGCTAAAATATTTCTTAACTTTTTATTTATTTATTTTATGTGTATGAATATACAGTCTGCATGCAGGTCTGTGCACCCGTGTCGTGCAATGCCACAGAGGTCAGAAGAGGGTGTCGAATTCTCCTGGAACTGGAGTCAAGGACGGTTTTCCGCCATGTGGGTTCTGGAAATAGAACCTGGATCCTCTGCAAGAGCAGATGTTCTCTTACCCACTAGGCCATCTCTCCAGCCCCGCTAAAATATGTTTACCATCACAAATAAAACTACTTTTGATTTTGAGATATCAATGATTAGGTGCTGGTAAATCCTGATACTTGAAGATACATTTTGAATAAAATAAGAATAGAAAAGTAAATGAGAAAGAAGGAACATGAGTAATTAAGGCCTGCTCAGTGTTTAACCTAGACTACTAAGAAACAGAATCCACGTGTGTAATCCAAACTCTCACCATTTGGTAATATTAATCTAGGTCCAGCTTGGGACCTAGTCCTAGCTAGCAACATATAGGTAAGTATTAGTCTTTATCAAAGACAAAGCAAGAAACGTGAAGTCTTTTAAGCCTTAATATAGTCCATAACTAGGCATTCTATTCACTGAGAAAGGAGATGGGGCAAAATTATTTTTTGCTGACAGGAGACCAAGTTAAAACATACTCATAATTACTTTTAACCAATTTGTATTGTCCAGACTCTGTGCAGTCATATTGATCAATTTTCAGTGAACTCCCTGAAATTAAAACTCAATTATTTAAAATGTGCTACATGTAAGGGATTACAGTTGTTTTACCAGTCACTGGAGGAGACAAATGTTCCCTTAGGTGTGGCTGATGCTTTCAGTAGCACAAGCCCATCAACACCAACTGCCCATTTATTCTAGAGAAATACTTTCTGTAAGACAGTTATTGCTACTGTAAGCTGCTTTAAAAATAAAAAACCCATAGATGATTTGGGGACTTGCCAGACTATTTATTGAACACTTGCAGCAGCAACATATTGATGAGTCCCTCATAAACTTTGGTAATTATCAGCTAACTGCCCAAGTGAGTGAAAAATTCTGACGGTGTAGGCAATAGTGGAGCTTTTCTGCTCCCTTTATTACCTCACTACTGTGGTAAGAATCAGTTTCTTCTACAGTAATCTGCACTTACCTGTGGGAGACAAGATCCAAGACTCCTATTTAGGCTAAACCCTCAGGATGGTAGTGCATTATGGTTAATATTGACACATAACTGTGAGGGATTATGTAGAACAGGTCACCTTCTAAGCATGCCTATAAAGGATTATCTAGATTAGAGTGAGGTGGGAAGATCTATCCTAATGTGGTGGCATCATTGAATGGGATGGGATCCTGGGATGAAGAAAAATGAGAAAATAAGCTGAGTGGCAGTGTTCTCTCTTTCTCCTGACAGTGGATGTGCTATGACCACCCACCCCACTCTCTTGATGCCATGCCTTATCCTCCATTGTGGACTGCACCCTAGAACTGTGAGCCAAATAAACTCTTCCTTCATAAAGTTGCTTTTAGCAGGATAGATACAAGAAAATTATTTACAAGAAAATAGTTTCCAAGCCTGAATAAACTGCATCTTGGGTGATTACCTACCTATAACAAAGTGAAACTTGCATTAAAAGACTAATAATACAAGTAAACAATTCTAACGATTTACTAGAATAAAAATTTATTTAAAGCACATGATTTGTTTATTTCTGAAAATTTCTCTTTAGCAATTTTGGACTAATGTTTCACTGAAATAATGTCTATGGAAATCTTAGAGAAGGGCATATTACTTTGTAGAAACCTGTTCGCTCAACTGTTCTTGCACATATTCATTAATTCATTCATATATTTGTATTATTCCATAGAATGAGTGTCTTTTAAGTACCACGATATAGGGATAGAGGATAAGGATTCAAAGTAGTAACAGTAGAGTCACATCATTTCAGTCCTAATCTGATGTGGAGAGTAAAATGTATAAAAAAGCAAATAACAGACTGGAGAGATGGCTCAGTGGTTGGGAGCATGTGCAGAAGACTAGGGTTTACTTTCCAGTACTAATGTCAGTTGTCTCACAACTGCCTCTATCTCTAGCTCTAGGAATCCAATGCCTTCTTCTTCACTCTGACAGCACTTGCACTCACTCATGCACATACCTTCCCCATATATGTATATATAATACATGGCAATGAGGTAGAGAGATGGCTCTGTAGTTAAGAGCACTGGCTGCTATTACAGAGACTTGGGTTCATTCCCAGCAGCCACATGGCAGCTAACAACTGTCAGTAACTCCATTTCCAGAGACTAACAGCCCAGAAAGCAGATCAGAGAAGGAATAAAATTGTGCAACATTTCTTTGGGACTCAACAAATGAACTCAACAAAGGGAATCACCAGAATTCCTGTGCTGCTAGAAAATAAACAGGAAAGCAAGAATTAGCCACCAAAGATTCTTTCTCAGGAAGAAGGAATCTAATCATAAAACTTCCTATATATACCTGGTCAGGAGGTCTGAGACATCATGGAGTATCTAGGCAAGCCTGGAAGTATTAGAAGCAGAGGAGGGCCATAAAAAAACAGATTCAAAATACCTTCCCTGTTTGTTTGTCAAATAAAAATTTAATAAAGTTGAAAAAGCATCAAAAACATTTTTTGGTCTTTTTGAGACAGGGTATCCCTTTAGTCCCAGCTGGCCTGGAACTTGTTATATAGACCAGGCTGGCCTTGAACTCACAGAGATCTTACTTGATATAATACAGGTGATCTATGTCCTTACTTATTCCACTTAGTGTGCATGCCCTTTTTTTTGCTGAAGAAACACTAACCAGTTCAATATAAGAAGTGGTTCTAGACATCTTTGGGCTCATGTGCAGTGCATAAAGGAAATACAACTATAGGCAAAATTCGCATCTGTTTGAGGTTAGGAAGACAGCTCAGTAGGTAAAGTGTTTGCTTCACAAGCACAAGGACTGATCCTTAGCATTCATGTAAAATTGAGGTGCAGTAAGTACTAGGTGCTTATAATCTTAATGCTGGTAAGGCAGATCCTTGGAGCTCACTGGCCAGCCAGTATAATCAACTGGTGAGTTCTTGGTTCAGAGAGAGCCTGCCTCAGAGCATACATACATGGACAAGAAATGGAAGATGCCCAGTATCTATTTCTAGCCTCTCCATGTGCATGCACAAGAGAACACATGTGCACAAACTTGCAAATACAAATATATACCACCTACTCAGATAGGCTATCACAAAATTATCAGCAGTTTATAATCTAGTAGGATTCTCCTTTCCCTCCCCTCCTTCCCTTCTCCCATCCTCCACTTTCCTTTCCTCCCTTCTGCCTTCTTCTCCCTTAATGGCTTTTTTTTCTTTTTCTCTTTGTTCTCTTCCTCCTCTTCCTCCTCTTGGTCCTCCTCCTCCCTCTTTCTCTTCCCTTGCACAGAAAATGATAGATCAAACATTATATAATATTTAAACCACTCGAAAAAGAATAACCAACAGATCTTGTAACTGTTCTTGTCTCAAATGAAAATGTGGTACCTGAGAAGTGTGTATGCACACGTGTGTGTGGGGTGTGTGCATGTAGGGGGTGTGTATTTGATATGGGGTCTCACTGTGTATCTCAGACTGGCCTAGAATGCCTTATATAGCCTAGGTTGGCCTCAAAATCACAATACCCTGTGATATCAAAGTAATTCCAGAATTCTCTGGAAGTTTTCTTATTGGCCTAAGCATGTTGATCTTAATAAGAGATTCCAAATCTTAACAACAGACTCAGATATTCAAAGGTAATATTCACCTCTGGAGATCTGATTAGCCAAGGCCTCTCAAGCAGAGCTTTATCCTCACTGTTATTTCTATAACATCCACTGTAATAATCTTTATGGATGATGTAAGAACTTTATGGATGAATGTTTAAGATTGGGTAGGTTTTCGTTGCTTCTGGTTCTTTGTTTTGCTTTTATTGCATTTCAGATGTAAGAACTTTTTATAATTTACTTTTATTTTTACTTATGATTATGGGTGTATGGGGGTATGTGCACTGGAATGCAGTTGCACCTGTGGTTCACAACAGAGCACCTGCTCCTTCTCGAGTTGGAGTTGCAGGCCACATTGATACGGTGAGTGTCAGAAACTGGTCAGGTCCTTCAAAAGAGCTGTAAGCCTTCTGACCACTAAGTAATATCTCCAGCCCCCTGAAATGGGAACTCTTAGAAACCTAGAATCAACTTTTGAAAACACAGTCTCAATTCCTTTCCTTACAACCCATCAGTAGATTGTTCCCTAGGCTTAGAAAAGGGGCACAGGTGGATGAGAAGCAAAACAGTCTACTTTCTCTGGAGCTGTTGTCTTGGACTCTGGTCAAGTCTGGCTGTTTCATTTCATGGGCTGACAGTTTGTCCAGGAATAACCTTTCGATCCTACTAGTGAAGCACAAGCAATTAGATATATAGGTATTTAATACTAATTGTTATGGTAGGTTACTTTGGTATAGACACAGATGTTTGGATGGTATGTTAATCCATGAATTACATTTTCTTCTGTTAAGTATGACAGGGTCTTTGTGTGGTTTATAACATCTCCTAACCATTAGAGGATGTAAGTTTGTGGCATCAGCCATGGGTATTCCTCCAAGGAGAGAGCTAATAGCCAATTAGATTTGGGATATACAGACATATGGCTGCCACTGCTGCACAGTATTTCCAGGCAGATGAGGCGTAGCTGGTGCTGATGGAGGAGCCTTGCTTGACTCAAGGAGACCTATATTTGCTTTATTGGTTTAGTGGCCTTTGGTAAAACTCTCTGGAATTCCAGAGACCATCTGTATACTTCAAGTGTGGTCTCCATACATCTTTCCCATGTATATCAGGTCTTCAACAGCAGGGCCTTATCGCCTCTCTTCCTGCAGATATCCCAGTTTGGAGGCAAGGAGCCTTTACCTTTTGTGGGGGCTTGGATCCCCTGGCCAACATCTCCTTGGTAGAATAATCCATTGTTGATGTCAGAGCTCCTGTATTAATATATTCTGCTTAAGTGCATAGCTTAAGGAGACTTTAGTATTATATTTGGTTCTGAATAGAGAATAATCCTTTTCACAGTTTCTATGTCCATTAGTCAATTAGAAAAGACAGTTTTACCGATTTAACAAGAGAATACCTCTATAACAGCTGGCTCCAATCTACAGCTGGAGAATGACCTCATCATCATCATATTTCTCCTTATTCTATCGGGGGGGGGGAGTTAAGAAAGTCTCTTGTATTAAAATCTTTGTGGCACCTAGAAGGTAAGCTTCATTAGGATTCATTAAAAATAGTTGTTACTAGTAGGATCCAGAGAGGGGCCTGATGTCTGCAGCAGTAAAATGTAAGGGCTGCGATTGGGGTGAATGGTGAAACTACAACAATGTAGACTGGGCACTCATTTGATCAACTTGATTGAACATACAAGCACCCCCTGCTGGATGGTGGGACCCATGAGCTGTGTGGGTTTGGGCACAACTGCTCGCAGATTGGTTTTACATGAAGGATGCTTGTACTCACAAATTATCACTTATTGTTAAAAAAATGAAAACAAAACAAAACAAAAAAACAGGAAGATGCAGAAAAGTTATGGCAGAATGCATGATCTGGGTTGGGTAGGGGTGGGGTGAGGAGAAGGGAAAGGGATATATGCCTGAACTGAATTGGAAAATGATGTATGAATTACACAAAGCATCAATAATTAAAACAAAACAAAACAAAAACAAAAACAAAACAAAACATCAGTGTGTACTGTCTATGGGGCGTACTCAACTTTGAATTGCCAGTCAGTGCATTTTGTAATTTCACTTTGCCAACTTTCATTCCTACTCATTCAGAACTCCCTTTTCATGCTTTGGCTTGAGATGTTCTGATCATTATGTACACTCACCATTACCGACACATGTCTAAATTCTGCTTACTTCCATCTTCTGCCATCTGTATGGAACTCCCTTTAAAGTGAGACAGTTTTAAGATGATTGTGGATAGAATCTTGAGATAATTATTCTAAGTAGCAATTTCTATTCATAATGGAATATATGATAAAATGAAAGATTTCTTTTTTGCACTCCAGGGACTTCATTCTAAAGCTTGGTTTCATTTCCATTTCAAAAGAGAAGAAACATAAAAAGAAATAAGCATCCTCAACATGTACATTATCCCAATAACTGTGAATAATAATTAGGGAGGATAAGTAGCTGTAATAGGAATTATTCCATCATAATTTGATTTTGTATCAATTAGAATTCTACCAGATAATAAGTAAACACAAAATTTCAGCAATGTATTTGCCCATTATGTTTCTAGCCTTTTCATGTCCCAGGTTAGAACAGACGGGTTTAGATCAGGTCTATTTTATAGCTTGCAGTCTTTTAATGTCAGAGTTTTCTACATCCAAATGGCAACAAAAGAAGGGAGAACAGTGATGGTATAAACTGTTCTTAAAACTCCAGGACCTGGTTACATATTTTGGAGCAATACAAATGGGAGGGAACAACAACCACATAAGGACTGGGTCAAAAAATTTTAACTGATTGATACAGTTAAATTCTGCCCCAAACAGTAAACCTCTGCAGAGAAAATCTTTAAAAATTCAGAGAGAAAGATGCAGGACATGTATGGCAGAATGCATGAACTGGAGTAGGGTGGGGGGCAGGGAAAGTGGAATATGTTTAAGTTGAACTGAAAAATGATGTATGAAATACACAAAACATCAATAAAAGTATTTTATGAAAACAAAACAAAACAAAACAAAACAAAACAAAAAAACAACAACTCCAAGACCACAATCACAAAAGCACACGTAACTTGAGTTATTGCACTGGGTAGATCTAGGCATATGACTAGACCCGTGCATGTAAGAGAAGCACATATAACTTGAGTTATTCCACTGGGTAGATCTAGGTATATGACTAGACCCGTGCATGTAAGAGACGGGAGCTTAGTGTGATGACTTGTGATCATCTTTCCACCCATGAGGTTATACCACCACAGAAGAATTATGGACAATCTCTCTCTCTCTCTCTCTCTCTCTCTCTCTCTCTCTCTCTCTCTCTCTCTCGTTGATCCGTTGATAACTTCATATCTACCACTATTCTCTGCTGGAAATTGTTCTGCATACTGCCCACTTCCTATTCCCACCTCCATGTCCTCTTCTTTCTTTTTTATGAAACCTACTGAGTCCCTTTAGTGCTGTCCCTATGCATGTGGGTGTGGGGGTATCCACCAGAGCAAATTACCATGGTTTACACTACTGAAGAAAAAGGGCTTTTATGACAGATTTCTCTTTGGAACTCCATAGTTCCAAGTTAATACTTATTGTATTTGTCAGTATCAAACTTAATAAAAAAATCAAGATAGGCTGGGACATAACCCAGTCAGTAAGTTGCTTGCCACACATACATGAAGACTCGAGTTCTATATCCCTAACACCCATGTAAAAAGCCTGGCATAGCCAGGCATGGTGAAGCATGCCTTTAATCCTAGCACTCAGGAGGCAGAGGCAGACAGATCTCTGTGAGATCAAGGCCAGCCTGGTCTACATAGAGAGCCCCAGGCCAGCTGGGACTAAAGAGAGACCCTGTCTCAAAAATACCAAAAAAAAAGTGTCCAGTAAGAGAAAATTGGCAAATAAATGAACAGAGGCAGAAAGAGTTGCCCAGCTTGCCTCAAAAATAANAAGAGAAAGAGAAAGAGAAAGAGAAAGAGAAAGAGAAAGAGAAAGAGAAAGAGAAAGAGAAAGAGAAAGAGAAAGAGAAAGAGAAAGAGAAAGAGAAAGAGAAAGAGAAAGAGAGAGAGAGAGAGAGAGAGAGAGAGAAAGAGAAAGAGAAAGAGAAAGAGAAAGAGAAAGAGAAAGAGAAAGAGAAAGAGAAAGAGAAAGAGAAAGAGAAAGAGAAAGAGAAAGAGAAAGAGAAAGAGAAAGAGAAAGAGAAAGAGAAAGAGAAAGAGAAAGAGAAAGAGAAAGAGAAAGAGAAAGAGAAAGAGAAAGAGAAAGAGAAAGAGAAAGAGAAAGAGAAAGAGAAAGAGAAAGAGAAAGAGAAAGAGAGAAAACAAAACCCAGAATTATCTGATTCCAAAGAGCATTTGGTATTTTGTTACCCACTATAGTGGACGGAAGCATTCCTTTATCCTATCTGAGAAAGAGTTGGGCAGCAGATCTTTCCAGTGGGTTCAGAGCCAACCCTGATCTAAGCTTATCAAGATACCTATCTTCCCAGCCACAGCAATTAGTCAACAATGGCCATATGCCCCATTCCCAGCCAATAAAATCAGACTTGAGAATTTTATTTGACTTTTGCATATGGTGCGTATGGTCACTTTTATCATTAATGTTCAAACTGAGAAGAAAATGTTGAACAACTGTCCATTTCTACTCAGGAGACTCTTGTCCAAAATAAAATAGAAGAGAATTTACAAATGAATAATCCTGACAGCAGGAGATTAGATACAAATGCATATTTTGGGTATCAGAATGAGTCAAACCTACAGTTTATCACTTATATTTTTTTTCTATTTTTGATGTGAAGATGAATTTCTTTTCTTTCTTTGTTGCAATGCTTGTTTTTTTTTTCTTTTTCTGCCGAGTGAAACAAAAGCAGTTCTGAAAGATGCACATAAAAAATCACTGCAAAATATTAGTCAGATTGTTGTTACTGAACTTTAAAAGAGGAAAGGTTAGCTTTGCCTCATGTTATCACAGTTTTAATCCATAGTCAGAGGGCCCTGGGCTTTTGGATTTGTATTGAAGCTGGGATTCCTGGTGGGAACATGTGGCAAAGCAGCCAGTTCACCCTGTGGAAAATAATTTTAAAAAGAGAGGAGAGAACTGCGGTCTGATTAACCCCTTAAAGGCATATCCTGAATGATTTAACTTCCTCCCACTGGACCCCACCTAGTAAAGTTTCCATCATTTCCCAGTAAAGTTTTTTAAGCTAGCTGAGTAAGTCTTTGACTCATGGGCTTTTTCAGGATACTCATCCAAACCAAATCATAAAATGTAGTAGGTTTGTAAAAATATATGTAAAAATAAATGACAAACCAAATAGGCTACCTGCAGAAGTAAAGAAAAGCATCAAAACAGCAGAAGCATTCAAGATATGATTGCTCTTGATCTATTCTTTATTAACCAAGAGGTCCCCATATGAACAACACTGAAACCACAATAAAAATGGGGAAAAAAAGTAAAGAAAATGAATCCTAGGCTATTTGCTCAAGAATTTAATGAAGAAGTAATTTAGGATATTGTTCTCAGAGTGAGATAATAGTTACAACAGGTTTAGTCCACAAAATGATTTGAAATTGTGTGATAAACTGGAACAAGTTCCAATAAGCAAATTCACTGTCATAATGTGAGATAGCAAGAAATGTTTATATGCATACTTCTGTGTGTGAGGGCGTATTATATAAATATATAAAATGAAAGAAAATCCTTTGCATATCAGGTGTTCAAACATGATTTATCTAGAGATGTTCAGGATGGTTGAGATGGTTCAGGTGCTTGCTGTTAAGCCAGATGACTGGAGTCTGATCCCCAGACAAACATGAGTGGAAGGAGAGAAATGACTAGTGCATGTTGTCCTCTGACCTCGAGGTAGGTACCATGACTTACATTCCCTCCCTCAGACTCTCTCTCTCTCTCTCTCTCTCTCTCACACACACACACACATACTCACACACAAACACAGAATAAAAATATTAAAAAGCTAGGTATGGTGGCACATGTCTTTAATTGCAACACTTGGTTGGCAGAAGCAGGGAGATATCATACTGAGTTCCAGTACAGCTAGAGCTACAGGGAGACTCTGTCTCAAAAAAAGATTAAAAAAAATTAAAAATTAAAAATGCAAGCCAATTTACCATAATCTTAGTAAGTAAAATCTGCTATGATTTGAAGGAATTAGTAGTTATAAAATATTTCTATAACTCCATAGTGTTAAATACATGAAATTATTATTGTAGCTATGATTATGCCAAATTCAGTAATGTCCATCAAAATTTATGCAGAATAACAATGATTAAATCTTAGACTACAACAATCTTAGATTTGTGTAAAAGAACAAAAACTGACATCTAAATAACTTTTAAATGAAACTGGTTACATTATATGCTAATAAGACTTTCAAAATTTAGCTAGGCCTACAAAAGACATTTTCTAAAGTATAATCTTGTAGACACCGACAATTTTAAATGTGAATATATAATTACATCATTAGCATCATAATGCCTTTTGAAAGCAAGAATTTGTATGAAAGAATGAAAAAAAATCATGATATAAAACCATATAGGAAACATGGAACTATGAAACCAAAGCAGAAATGAGGAAGTATCAAAAATTGAAAAGTAGGGCTGGAGAGATAGCTCAGGGTCAAGATAGCTTGCTGTTTTTCCAGAGGGGCAAAGATAGGTTTCCTGCACCCACATCCAGTGGCCCACCAGCCTATATATAACTCCTCTCCAGGAAATTTATGACCCCTTCTGGTCCCCAAGGACACCTGCAATTATGTGCACATTGCTCACACACATACAGGCACACATGCACACACAGAACACATGCATACACATAAAGAAAATTAACAGAGATTAAGCAACAGTGATCAGAGATACATAAATATATTTAACCATACTACAGAGTAGCAGCCTGCATCATTTGCAATTCTCAGTTTGCCTGTATGTGATTCACCTGTATGTGAGAGTTTTCAACTCAGTTTTGTTTGTCCTGGCTTCAGACTTTCTTTTATTTGAAGTGTTTTTGTAAAAGACAGTTTAGCAGCCAATTTTAGAGGTGGTTGGGACACATCCTGCTAAATTGTCCTGTTTCGCCCAACAAACTCTTAATTATCGCAAATACTTTGTTAGAGAAATGGTAAAACACTCTAAATTGAAAACCAAAACCATTAATCAAACTTAAATGAATTGAATGGCTTAACTTTCCTCCATTACATTAAATCTAAGCATTTAAATAAACAAGCCATAAAAATATATGGTTCATAATATTTTCCATCCATTTATTTTCTGTATGACAGTAATATTGCTTTGTTTTGTTCAAGAAGTGTCTTACAAATTACAATTCATTTCATTTCATTTAGCAGTAGAGAACAAATATTTGGAACAATTCAAGAGTGTGGAATGGGGAGATGGGTTAGTGTGTGAAACACCTTCTATAATAGCAGGAGGACAAGGATTCAAATCCCCAGAACACATATACATTCAGATGTAGTAGTGAATGTCTGTTCTTCCAGCCCTCTTATAGAGAGATAGGCTGGAAAGCAGGACAGTTCCTCGACGTTCATAGGCCCCTTAACTTGGCATCCACACCCTTGACGACCAGGAGAGCCTGCTTCAAAGTAGAAGGAGTGAGCTTCCGTACACATGCTGTGGTCTCTCTCTCTCTCTCTCTCTCTCTCTCTCTCTCTCTCTCTCTGTCTCGAGAGAGAGAGAGAATTCCTTAACAAGCACAATTTGAAATATAGAAGCTTAAAGGCAAGAAATAGCAATGGAGTTGAGAGGCCTGCCAGTGGGTTTAAGATCTTCCTGGAGTGAAGCCCTTCTATATTCTTGGGAACTACATAGCTCTTCTTGCCTCACTCAGCCCTTAAGGCTTCCCTTATCTAGGTCAGATCTCTTTCAAAAAACATACCAAGAAAGAAACTATGGTCTATAAATCCATCATATTGTCTGTATTCTCTTCTCCTTCACGTAAGAGGACTTGATATAGGCACTTCTTCCTATTGTATCTCTTCAGTTTTCAGAGGAATTTTGGGTTGTCATCGTTTATCCAGCTGAAGTCTGTTGTCTGGTTGCTGGACAAATGACTGAGCAGTTAAGAACACTGGCTACTCTAGCAGATAAGCTGGGTTTGGTTCCCAGCACCCACATAGTGCTTAACAACCATTCATAAGTCAAGTCCCACAGCACCTGACATCCTCTTCTGGGTGTTGCACTTACATCAGTCAAAACACTCATACACAAAAACAAACACATATATGCATACGTACATACATACATGCACTAAATTTCAAAGCAAAGATGGGAGGTGAGGACCAACATCTGTGGCTGTCCTCTGACCTCCACAGATGTGTTGTCATCTGTGTCCTGTACTTGCTGGCACTCTCTCACAGGCACACAAATGTCACACACATTCACCATGCTGCTTCTACTGTGTAATGATGTGGTGATGCAACCTCATTAGGGAAAATGCCTTGAAACTACATTTTCCTTTTTCCATATTGTGAGTCAATGTGTTTTTGTTTTGTGATAAATTTACCTAGTTTGTATTTTGTTATTGCATTGCAAACAACTAAGACATGATTTGCAACTAAAGATCAACAGACATAAAATAGAAAGATGAATTTGAGACCCATTGAAATGAATAAAATGTGCCTTCAGAAGCTTTTCTTAAAAAAATAACAAAGGCAACTAAACCAACAACAACAGGAAAAATAGCTTTGTGTTTCCTAAGAAGGATATGTAAACAACCGTCTTAGAGCTGAGGTTGGTGTACATCTGTAATTCCAGCACTCAGGAGGCTAAGGCAGGAGAATGTTGACTACAAGGCCAGCTTCACCTCTACAGTGAGTAAAATGCTAGACCGGGACCACAGCAAATAAGGAAATACACAGAAATTTTTGTTTGATGATTAAAATACTTGACGTATGGGAAACACTCAAGAAATGATTACTCATAACCATCATTGACTGAGCTAGTTTCCCCAAACAACCCTAAACTAGATCATCCTTCACAGTCTCCTCTAGAGACTAACCTAGTTTAGATAATCTTTCACAAACATGCTTAGAGAATAATGGAGTTTTCTAAATAATACCTCAGTCATGTGCTCCAAAACTAACCTAATCTAGAGGATCCCTCACAGGTCAGCCCTAAGGCTAACCTAGTTTAAATGATCCCTCCCAGATTTATCCATGTGCTAATCAAGTCTAAATGATCCCTCACGGGTATTCCCTTGGCTAACCTTATCAAGATGATCCCTCAAAGATGTACCCAGACATTCCTTTCCTGGGTGATGCTATGTTCTGCCAAGCTCACCATTAGTAAAAAACTATCACTAACACATACTGTATGGAAACAGAATCAGTGCAAATTTTATTTGATGAAATAATAGAAAAAAATTCCCCCAAATTGGTGGAAATGCATGGCTATGCAAATAGAAACTAAGCTTCAATCAGATAGGTCAATGTATAAAATAGAATTTGGAAACCAGCAAAAAGTGAAATGATTTATTATGTACAGGGATCTTCAGCAAGTTTATCAGGGTATTTCTCAACAGAAATGCTGTGACACATATAGCAATGGACTGAAGCATTTCAACTACTAGAAATAGAACAAGGAAGAGCTACTACTAGACCTAGCTTCTACACAGAATTAACCTTATATCCAAAATGTTGACCAGGTGAATGAGAATGTGGCTTCACCCAGGTTCATCAGATATAAGAAACAGAGCATGCCCTCACAGTCAGTGAGGCAAGGAAACACGGAATAGCTACAACCCAGGCTCTATTTGGTTTGGGTTATGAGCCACCTCACCTCTGAGCAATGCCCCTAGCAACCTGTTAATAACCTATGGCACCTCCCCCACTGCTGCATAGAGTTATGTGTATACTTGCTTTAAACAATGGAAATAAGTAACCCCCTTACCAACACTGGTAACATCCCAAGTTAATTCAAATCCACCTTGGAACACAATCTGGAAACCTTAAGTATAACAGGCTTTGGATACACATATGGTAAAACAAACTGTCCTCAACATGAAAGTTCAGGGAAAATATCTTATTTACCATCTTATGAAAATGCCTAATTGGGCATAAATATGATTAAAATCACATGAATTTCTTGGAAGTGGATGAGCAATGAGCAAAAGCCTGTGTAATTTAGCCTGTCAAACAAAAGAGAGAACTAGACAAACCATAAGTCTATTAACCAAATTCCTCTTCCACTTGAACCCCTTACAATAGTCTGGGCTCTTGAGTACCCCCACTCATATGGTCCACTGTTAATCTTAACAGTGTACTGCTTTCTCATATGTACTACTGTTTTCATTCAAATATTTTTTTCATGCTGCTTGGCAATCTGTGTATACCTTTTTTTCAGTTTTGAATATTACATCAAGGACCTAGAAATTCCAGTCCAGACCCTGACTACAATTAACAAATAAGTGTGGACACTGGGAATGGCTGTGTTTGTATGAGGCTGCACATTCTTCCAGACATACAGAGAACCTTTGTACCTTCCTTATTATTATACAATTAAAATAGAATAATTCTCAAATAATTTTTTAAATATTAAATAAGAAAGAAGCCATGGTGAAGATTTCCTAAGTTGCAAACCTGATGCACTTCTGTACAAAATGTAAAGTAAAATTCATCTGCTATGGAGACAGAACACTGATTCTTCACTGGATGAAAAAGGAAATTACCAGACAACTTAGCAAGTTTATTTTTTATTATTTTTATTTATTTTTATTTTATGTATATGAGTGTATTGTCTGCATGTAAGTCCACCTATGTCACGCATTGATTGTGGAAGTCAAAGAGTGTTGGATTCCCTGGGACTGGAGTTATGGACAGTTGTTAGCTGCCATGTGGGTGCTGGGAACCTGGGCTCACTGCAAGGCAGCTAGTGCTATTAACCCCTGAGCCATCTCTCCATCCCCTAAAATTTTACCTTTAAACATTTTGCCAAAATAATTAGAGACAGTACTACTATATTCATGAGCAATGCTATTCCCAACACTCAAAAATTGGAAGCAACGCAAAAGTCCTCATCTATGAATGGAGAACAAACATAAGGCAGATTTGGGTTCATGCAACAATATGGAAGGACTCTGAGAATATCATACTAATGAGATGACAAAAAGAACTTAGACTATTTCATTGTAATTCTGTGAGGTTTCTAGACTATTCAAATTTAGAGATACAGAAAGTATCATTATGAATATCAGTTGATGGAGGGAAGGAAGGTGTTGTAGCTTCCTTCTTGGTAGGATTAAACACTCTGACAAAAAGGCAGCTTTGGGGAGGAAAGGGTTTATTGAGCTTCCACTCCCAGGCAACAGTCCATCATTCAGGAAAGTCCGGGCAAGAAATCAGACAGGAACTTAAAACAGTGAAGAAATGCTGGTTAGTGACTCACTTGCAGGCCCATGGATGTATTCTTCTCGTACAGCCTGGTGACTCCCACAATGGGCTGGCCCCTCCTACATCAGTTAACAATCAAGTCCATCCTAATCTTCTCCCACAGATATGCACGTGGGTCAATATGACTTGGGCACTTCAACTAAGACACCAGAGGAGACAATGTTGTGTCAAGTTGACAGTCAATGCTAATGTTAGCAGAAAGAAGCTGGAGAGTTACATTCTTGACATGAAAACTGGTGTTGTTTGCACAACAGTGTGAACATGTTTAGAGAAATTTATCTTAAAAAATGGTTAATACTTAAGTTCATAAAATATATATTTTACAATATTTTGCCAAAATAAGCAACAACATAAAAGCAGGAAAATTGTTATTTCTTTTCCTTATTATTTATTTTTTTTGGTCTTTTTGAGACAGGGTCTCCTCGGAACCCCAGCTCTCTTGGAACTCACTGTGCAGATCTGGCTGAACTTGAACCCACAGAGATCCACCTGCCTCTGCATCCTGAGTGCTGGGATTAAAGGTTTGCACTATGGCACCACCAGGCCTAGCCAAATTGTTAGTTTTAAGTCTTTCTACTGTCTTATTCCTCCTCATAAAACAGGCTTGTCCAAATTTGTCTACCTTACTAACTTTTTATGTTTTACATCTTCATTTGCATGCCATTTCTCAATGAGCATTCTATTTTAAATAATATATTAACTAGGAATTCCAACATCATATAAATTCAATTCATTTTATTAATATCATCAGCCTACTGTATCCATGGATTCCACATCTGGAGAGTCACCCAACTGTTAACCAAAAAGAATTGAGGAAAGCAAAACAAATATTGATAGACTGAAAAATGTAAAGCTTGAAGTTGAAGCATTCTAAATACAACACTATATCTGTCCACACACAGGCAGGGATACAAACTGTAACTACAGTTCCCTACAGAATGTCTCTTTTTTATTTTTTTAATTTATTTTTTATTTTTTATGTGTATGAGTGTACTGTCTGCATGTAGGTTTGTGCACCCATGCCGTGCAGTGCTGTGGAGTTCAGAAGAGGGCATCAGATTCCCCTGGAACTGTAGTTAAAGACAGTTCTTAGCCGCCATGTGGGTGCTGGGAATTGAACCTGGGTCCTCTGCAAGAGCAGTCGGTGCTCTTAACTGCTGAGCCATCTCTCCAGCCCCCTGAATGTCTCTTTTCTTTAGTCTTCCATCACTCATGTTTGCAAATAGCTCCTCTCTATACTGTGCGGATAAGTTTACTATGGTTACATCTTCACTGAATGTGCCCAGACATTTTATTGTTATGATCCCATAAACAATACTGTATCACAATTACATACCACTTATATTGGGTTAGATATCATAAATAGAAATGTAAACAGAAGGATGTGAATAGGTTATATGAAAATAATCTATCATATTTTATAAGAGAAATTAGCAGATGTTAGCATCTGTTTTAATTTCCTCTTTGAGGTTGTGATAAAATATTTTGACCCAAAACAATTTGGGACTGGGAGGTAATTTACTTGGTTTATACTTCCAGGTCACAGTTCATCAATGAAAGAAGTCGGAGCAGGAACTCAAGCAGGACCTTGAGGTAGAAACCCCACAGGAACACAGCTTGTTGGTTTGCTCATGGGGTCATGCTTATCTTGCTTCATTACACAGTGCAGAGCCACCTATCTAGGAAATTATGTCTTGCTGGTTCCTCCTACCCCAATTAAGGCAATGAAGATGATTGCTCATAGACTGCTGTGATGGTTTGAATGAAGAATGTCTCCCATAGGCTCCAAGTATCTGAACACTAGAGCAGTTGGGGCACTGTTTTGGGAGGATCGTGGAAACTTTGGAGGTACAGCCACGCTACAGGATGCATTTCACTGGGGTGGGTGTTGAGAGAATAGAGCATCTCTACTTCTAGTCAGTGCTCTCTGATTGCCATGCCAATTTGAATATGTGAGCATTCAGCTTTCTGCTCTGACTGCCTCCCACCATGCCTCCCTGCCATAATGAACTCATCTCTCTGGAGCTGAAAGCCCAATGAACTCTTCCTTCTTTAAGTTCTGAGATGGTGTTTCATCACAGCAAGAGAAAGTTTAATTAATACACATGCCCAAAGGACAATCTGACCTGGGAAATCCCTGAACTGAGATTCCCTTCTTAGGTGATGTTAGCTGTGTCAAGAGACAGCTAAAGTTATCCTACTGGGTCCATGATTTTAGCTACTGAGAGGTGACTTTCATAATCTATTCTAGCTGACTACTTTTTGTTAAGTGGGTTATTTCTACCATTTTAATCTATTTCATCAACTGGACTGCAGGTTTTGCAAGAGCAGGAATTTTCATCTGCTTTCTGACCCTCGTGTCTCTAGCATTCATTGCAGTGCATACCACAGAACACTTGCTCTATAATTTCAATTTTGAGACTAGAAGATTCTATATAATTATCTTACATGGATGATGATTAGGCTGGGCTTTGAGAAGCTAAGAGATGCCAAATCTATTTAAAAGCTGTTGGTTTAACTACGTTCCCACCATCACGGAATCTTTACATACATACATACACACACACACACACACGCACACACACACACAGGCAGACACACACACACACACACACACAGCTTTATCATGGCTGATACTGTGTGAAATAAACTCAACAACACTCATCTAGGCTTGGTCACTAAATAGGAAGAAATATCCTGAATCTAGTTTCATTCTGAAACCACTAAATGTGATCACAAAAGAGCAAGTTGAGGGCCGTAAGAGGAAACAGAACAATCTTCAGAGCCAAAAGGATGTTCAGGCTATGAGGACAAGTAGATTCCATTTATAATCTCCAAAGTCCACAGATGTATGAACTATCGTAGAAACACCCCCCCCCCCTGCCAACTGGGATTACGAAGGCATCTGAAAGAGGCAAGCAAAGTAAGCCTTCAACACAGTGAAGAGGCATTTAGGACTCACATTGGAATACAGGCAAGGAGAAGCCCATATGCCAGGATCACGAAGAAGAGACAACAGTGGAAAGGGGCAGGATAATACCACGCCAAGCTCTACCAACTCTATGGAAGACTCTTGCAGTGGGATCCCTCTGGGGATGCCCCAAGACGCAGATATCAGAAACACAATTGGGAACATATTTAAAGAACTACAATATTATAAAGAACAAATCAAAGAACTAAGAAAAGAGAATGAAGAACTCAAGGACCTAGAGAGAGAGAATGATAAGGAAGTAGAAACACTGAAAAGATCCCATGCTGAAAAAGATAAGGAAACCAACCAGTGAAGCAAAGAGCTACAAGAAGAGATTGAGAAGCTCCAAAAAGAAGTAGAAATACTAAAGAAATCAGAAGAGGAAATGAAAAAGGAAATCAAACACTCATCCAATCAAGAGGAAAGGAATGGAAAAAGCCTCAGAATATCAGACCTGGAAGATACACAGAACAACTAAAAACCTCAAGAAAAGTTATGAAA
>VZQC01006173.1:271980-369115 GCA_009823505.1 Rhizomys pruinosus | reverse complement strand
AAATGATACCAAGTGCTGGAGAGGTTGTGGGGAAAGGGGAACACTCATCCACTGCTGGTGGGAATGTAAACTCGTACAGCCACTATGGAAAGCAGTGTGGAGAACCCTTGGAAGACTTGGAATGAACTTGCCACCTGACCCAGCCATACCACTCCTAGGCAGGTACCCTCAAGGCTTACGCCACCACAGAGATACATGCACAGCCATGTTTATTTCAGCTCTTTTCACAATAGCAAGGAGCTGGAACCAACCCAAATTCCCCTCAACCAATGAGTGGATAGAGATAATGTGGTACATCTACACAATGGAGTTCTATGCAGCCATAAAGAAAGGCGACATCATGAGCTTTGCAGGAAAATGGGTGGAGCTAGAAGACATCATGCTGAGTGAAGTAACACAGTCCCAGAAAACCAAACGACGAATGGTATCCCTCATCTGTGGATGCTAGTGCCAATTACCTAGTTGTAATTATTTCTTGTGTAGGGCCCCCTGAGCTTTTGTCCAAAGCAGTTGGGCATAATGCATATAGGAAACAACAACAACAGAAAGGACTGCATCAAAGAACTGACTGAAGCAGTACACTTCTGCTCAAATCAGTCATCTTCCTCATGGAGAATATTGAGAAAGACTGAGAAAGAGATGAAAAGCATGTTTGGCAGAATGCATGAGTTCTGGCCAGGTGGGGGAATGGGTGGGAACACGGGTCTAGATTTGTTAAAATGATAAAAATAAATTTATGAAAAAAAGAAAACTGGGTCATTCTCTATCAAGAAATATGTAATCACAGAAATATTATGTTTGGGATTGGGATTAGAAATACTACTGCACAAGTTAATGAAGGGCTGAGTTGCCCAAATAATGCCATAATATTGAAATTCTAAGCTATGTTTAAATGTTTAATAGATCTTCATTTCATAATTGAGAAATTTCAGGCCCAGACATTCCTCACAAGTTTCTCAACTGTGTTCTATTTCCATCTATTCAATTTCAACATGTAGTCCTCTAAATGGTAAACAAATTGTTGGAGATATTATTTGTCATATTCTATTTAAATAAAGCATCAAATTCATCAAAGTTAATTTTACATTTTAATTTTATTTGCAAACCTTAAGCATGTATATGATTTATCTTTATCATGTCCATTCTTCCTCTTCTCTCCTACTGATTCCAGAACTACCATATTAATGCCCTCCCAATTTCATCTCTTATATTTATAACTTTTAATTAGTTAATTTTTTAAGCTGCTGAGTCAACTTAATGCTGCCTTATGTACATATGCACGGGACTATCCACTGGGTCATGGGAAGCTTTATGGTACCCACATTTTCTAAAGAAAAGTGACTCTCCTCCTTGGAGCCATAAACTATCACTACTCCCCTTCCATGAAAGAATTTTTAACTGGCTGGGTACCAAGAATAAAAGAGAAAAATTATGACATTAATAAAGACTTTCCTGATGAATCGGCCTATGCATTTTTGTATAATGTAAATGAAAATATTCTAAATGAATAATCAAGAAAATATATATTAAAAGTGTGTATATAACATAAAAACAGAAAATAATGTAACATGGCTCTTTCAGATGTGCAAATTTTAACAAAGATCTTTTGAATGTAATCAGGTAATTTTTATAAAGCATTTCATTTTGAAATTGCAATAAAATGTTGTTTATAATCTCATCAAATATCTCTTTCAGTTGCAGAACACAATACATTTGGGTATAACTTAATAGTTCACATATTAGGTTTTTCTTTTCAGTCTAATGAGCAAAAAATGCTTTAATATGGATGAAGTTACACTTGTCATTTTCTGCCTCAACTTAGTTCCCCAAATTTATGTGTGGTACTGTGAAATTGTTCCTAGCATTTGGGGAACAATTTATTAAAATATATTAAGTTGAAGAGGAAGTAAAATTCTCCTCAACACAATGTCCATTTTTATTCTTATTGTCTGATCAATTATTTAAAAAGGTTACAGGATAATGCATTGTAATTTTGATGGATACACATACCCAATATCTAAGCACTTCAGGAGGCAAAACAAATTTCAACAAAGACAATTATAATAAATTCCACTGGAAAGGAAAAAAGAATGAGTTCAAATGAGATTTCCCACTGGGCCTAAAAAGGTGTGAAATTAAGGACAAAAGAGAATGAATTACAAAACCTGTTCATAGGATGTCCCAAAATATGGGTGGATTTACTCCATTTCAGGACACATTTCAAGCCAGTTTCTTCATTTTTCTTCTATAAAAGCAGGCCTTCTTTTGGCGGTGCCAAAATGCTTGTGTGGAAATGTGCCTCTTTCTGGGTAGAAAAGCTCCAGCTGAAATCAGTGTGAGAAATATACTTCAGGATGTATGTGATGCTTCTTACTGATTGTTACCTTGGAAGACTCTACAATCACATAGGAGATAACTCCCTGGGTAATTATGAGAAGGGATTTCTAGATTGGGTTAATGGAGATGGAAAGCCTCACCCTATGTAGGGGCAGTTTCACCCCTTGGGCTAAAGTATTGGACTACGAAGAAAATAAGAAAGTGACCTGAGCAGCAGAATTCAGCCCTCTTTGCTTGCTGACTGAGGATGAGATGAGGCCAACTGCTTCATCTTTCCTGGCTCCCCTTACACCAGGAGCCAAAACAAATGCTTTCAGTCTTTCATTGATTTAGCCAGATTTTTTTTTTCAACATTTGTCTTTTTTTAATCTTTTTTTTTTCATGTGTATATTTCTTTTTTTTTTTATTGATGCTTTGTGCATTTCGTACATCATTTTCCAATTCAGATCAGGCATTTTTCCCTTTCCCTTCCCCCCACCCCCATCCCATCCCAGATCATATATTCTGCCATAACTGTCTTGCATCTTTCTTGTTTTTTTTTTTTTTTTTTTTTTCCTTTTTTAGCTATAAGTGATAATCCATGAGTACAAGAATCCTTCGTGCAAAACCAATCTACAGGCTGTTGAGTCCAAACCCCCACAGCCCCACCATCCAGTGGGGGGTGACATGTTGTTTGTTCAATCAAGTTGATCAAATGAGTGTCCAGACTTTTATCATAATAATGTGAAAAGTAACCTACACAATTTAATTTTATGTTTTTAAAAGTCTTTTCCCCTGGCTGGGGAGATTGCTTAACAGTTAAGAGCTGCTTTTGCAGAGGACCTAAATTTGGCTCCCAGCACTCACATCTGGCTTCTCACAACTGCCTATAATTCTAGCTCTAGAGGAATCTAATGCCTTTGGCTGTAAAATTATTTAAGAATACCTACATTCACTTGTGTATATCCAAGCACAAATACATGCACATACCCAAAGACACATGCATATAATGAAAAGGTTTTAATCTAGAAATGATTTTCCCTTTTCATGTACATATTGAGCATCACTTACCTGGTAATTTTAAATGCTATAAAATTTAAAATTTTGTAAAGACAAATGAGACCATAAATGAAAACTTTGTAGTTAACCTCATGTGATGGGTATCAGATTTTAAACATACACAAAGTACTGTATAAAAATTATGTTTATGGTATATGTTTAAGGAATATATGTATAAGATGCCTTGAATCTTAGCCTAGGATTTAAGGCATCTTATACAAGTATCTCATTGTATAAAGAAAATATTCCCAAATCCAAATCAAGAGAAGTCTAAATCTGAAAGAGTGTTTTCTAGTAGTACACTACATTTCAGATAAAGGAGAGCCAAGGTGACCTGGCTCTCATTATGAAAATGGAATAGATGGCTTTCGATGATGTCAGTACAGTGACATGATCAGATAAATCTCAGTTAAGTAGGGAGAATTTCAAACCATTCTAAGAGTTGTATGGCATCTATACACCAAAGGCAGTTAATAATAAATTTGAATATATGAATTCTGTTTGACTTTTTCCCATCTAGCATCTAACTTTGCATGCATTCATCCATCCATACATGAATCTATCATTCATCAGTTGTTGAATATTTGCTTATAATAACAGGAACTTCCTCTTCTCTCATATATGTGGTTGCTTCCCATTCCTGCATTGTTTGATAACACCTTGATTTTCTGGTGTAACAAGTCAGTCCAGGCTGATCTAACTCATTTATTGCTTTGGAATGCAAATTACCTGTTTATCCAAGAGACCTATGTGTCCTTGGATAGAATCCTGTTCTAAATTTTTCTTATTCAGAGAAAGTTTATTGTTACTGGTGTAGTTATTTTCAAATATTGGCAAAAAACACAGGTGATTTGTAATTTCTTTCTTTGGTTGTAGTTACTGAATCGGAGTTTAATATAAGCTCTGCAAGTTCTCTATTTACTGAGCTATAACCTCAGGACTACATATATTATTCAAGAAGATAAAATACATTATGGTATTATAAATAACATTATTGATGTTTATAAATATTATTATTAGTTGAAATACACAAATTCAGGAATTGGATAAATGGCTCAGAAGATAAAGTGCCTACCACTCAGGCATTGGGACCTGTTCAGAACTCAGCACCCTTGTAAAAGCCAGGCACTAAAGGAAAGCAACTGAATTCCCAGAGCTTGGGAAGTGTAGAAAGTAGAATCCCTGGGACACTCAAGCCAGACAGTCTTGCTGAGTCAGAAATGGCTTTAAGCTTAGTGAGAGACCCTGTTTCAAAAATAAGTGGAGAGTTATAGAAGACATCTGACATGATGATCACCTCTTGCTCCCACATGCAGGCACTCATATTCACACACACACACAAACACACAAACACACGAGTATAATTGGAATATGACTCACCTAAGATGTAATAAACATGATGGTCAAGTTATTATATTTATTATACTTGGGGATAGTTTATAAGGTGGTAAGCCAGTAAAATAAAGCCAAAGATGTGGCTTCTGTGGCAAGCAGGACCAGATCACCACTAGGGAAGCAGCAGGTGTGAGCTTCAAGTCCTCTCCATATTTCAGGAAAGCTTACAGGCCTTCCTCTGATGGAGGTTGTTATAAGCATGACTGTTCTCCTCAGAGTTGTTTGCTGAGGTAATTTCAGAGTAGTGCACTGGGTCATGCACATGTTTGTATGATTTCCTGTATATAAGTTCAAGTGTAAAGTTAATTTTAAAAAATTGCTGTCACCTGCTGTTCCCAACTTTTTAAAAGTACCTCTGATTTTTCTTTCCCTAACTTTTTCTTCTCAATAATTTCAGTGCTATTTTTGAAGATTCCATGTTTTAAACTTTTCATGGACAGCATATGGAGCTTGATGCAGGATTACTGTGAAGACTTCTGATAGATAAATATGTTCTCACATTTTAGATTAGCTTCATGGAAGCTTTTTTCCTTTTCTTTCTGTCTGGTACCATTGGTATAGACATAATAAACAAGGATATTTGTGCTCATTAACTGACTAAAGTCCACCATCCTTGCTTTTATCATAATTTTAAGTACAATCTATTTCAGAATGAAACCACGTGCTGAGCACATTGTGGGTGCAGCAACCTGTGCCACATGCAAGGGAGCAGCATAGATTCTCTGTCCTTGAGGGTATTCTGTTTATGATCTATGTAGCCAGGAAGTTGGATTATTGGGAAGGCTTTTGCACTCAGAGTCTGTAGCCAGCTGAAAAGTAAATGCTGTTCTTATTTACTCAGATTGAACTTGTTAGAAATGAGGTCTGGTTTCTGCCATATACCTTATTTATAATAGATGCACTGAAAATACAAGTAAGTTTATTTATCCACATTAAGTAGAATCAGAGGAGCAGATCATTTCTGCTTCCATTTTCTTGTCTTGTTGCTGTTTTTTTCGAATGAACTAGTAATAGCAGAGCTCAGGCTTCATTCCTAGACACGATTCTTTTGTATGAATTACTGACATTCCAAGATTTTATTCTAATTTCCTTTATTTGGCATGCCTGATGTTCCAGGCCTAATTATTATAAAGTAATACAATTGCATATGCAAATGAAGCATTTTCATACATTGACCTAGTATTCCAGAAACTTTTGGGTCCCAGCACATTGCTAGGTAGCTCAGAAACCCAGGGAAATCAGGTTTCTAAACAGATAGATACAGTGCAGCATACTGCCTGGAGTTGAAAATGGCATTATTTATATAAATAAGCAACACTTGTAGAGGGTTCCCTTCAAAATGCGATATAAAGGGAAATAAGCCTGAACTGAATTGGAAAAAAATGTATGAAATGCACAAAGCATCAATAAAAACTAAATTAAAAAAAAAAAGAAAAGAAATTCTAAAAAAAATGCGATATAAGCTACATTTAACAATTTTTAAAATTTTATTTATTTATTTTCTATGTATATGAATGTACTGTCTGCATGCAGGTTTGTGCACCTGTGTCGTGCAATGCCGTGGAGGTCAGAAGAGGGTGTTGGATTCCCCTGGAACTGGAGTTCTCCTGGAATTGGAGTTATAGACGGTTCTCAGCCGACATGTGGGTACTGGGGATCGAACCCTGTTCCTCTGCAAGAGCATTCAGCGCTCTTAACCATTAAGCTATCTCTTCAGCCCCACATTTAACAATTTTGAGACAGTGAGGAATTATGTAGTCTTGTTTTGAGAACTGGAAACTGGATTCTTGTCCTATACATGGTGCTTATGCAAATGAAAGAAAAAGGAGAAAGTGAGCTGAGCACCAGCATTCACGTCTTTGCTTCCTGACTGTGGATGCACTGTGACCTGTTGTCTTCTGCTCCAGCTTCTGTGCCAACCCACCATGATGGACTGTGCTCTCAAAACATGAACCAAAATGAGCCCTTTGTCTTTAATTAAGTGGCATTTGTTATGCATTTTGTCAAACAGGAGAAGTAACAGTGAGGTAGAGACTAGCAAGTCAAATTTTAACAGCTTCCCATTCTTTTTTTTTTTTTTTCCACCTTTTTGGCTTTAATTACACTGTCATTGTGACAGCCAGGATGTGCGAGATTGGAAGACAGTACTCATTTCAAGGAGGGTCACAGGCAGACTGCAAGCAGGGCTGTGCAAAGGTCTCAGCGAAACCTAAGTGGGAAGACCCGTCTTCTGGGGTCACTTCCCCCCTTGAGGGGCAGAGCAGCAGTGAGACCGGGTCTGGGGCATGGCTGCAGTGGCCCTGGGGCCCACACAGCAGACTGCGCCTGGACCGCATCTTCACACACCTGTCCCACGCTCTCCATACAAGTAGCATGTCAGACATATGCACACATTAACTGAACCGAGCCAGCCGGTTATAAACTTACAATGGGTTACTTCTCTTTATGTTAACATCACAGTAACTGTGCACTGGAGACGATGAGTCCAGTGTTCGAGACTCAGGGCAGGCTTCCTGCCCCCAGGAAACTAATGCAGTGGGTGCTGCACTGCTTACCTGTTCCTTCGCCCTCCCTCCGTTTCTCCCTCTCCCCCCTACACACACACACACACACACACACACACACACACACACACGCACAACCTCCAGATGACAGACAACATGACATGAATCATAGGGTCCTACTGGCCCTTCCAGAGCTGGGGACCCGGAGCCCATTCTTTCACAGGCTCAAAAGCTTCCACTTTCTGGACCTAGTCCAGATTTCCAGAGTTCTGATCAGTCAAATCAGTGTTACCTGTCTTTCTCACAGTGTCATCACAGTCTCCTCCTCCTCAAGTCCGTACAGAGCATCCTGCGCAGGTAGCTTCAGTACCCACATGTGGCAGCTGTCAGAAGTTGCTCTGTGGTTTCTTCTATAGCCCCCAAGTAGCATCTTATAAGCTCTGCTAAGGAAACAGATTCATAGAATAAACTGACCTGACAAACTAACACCAGTCAAAATTCAAACATATGCAAGGACTTTCTCAAAGGAAAAATTGCAAAAACAAATGGGTTTCTTTGGAGCATGTGTCACAGGTATCAGAAGCTGCAGCACTGTCTGATCACTGATCTATACTGTACTGAAAATCTAAATTGTACCTGATAATTGGCTGGAGGCAAAGTATGAAATAAACTGAAGGGACTATAAGGAATATTTTGTGACTTTTATCTTCTGGAGCTCCAATAAATTCTCACAATGAGTATGGAGGACAAATTCTCTGTGTTTCCAGAACAGAGTTAATAAAGTATTCATTCTGAAAGTACTTCTGTACTTTCAGAATGTAGCAATTCTGTAAAATACTCAAGTCAATACTCTTAAAATATATAGCTTCAGTGTGATCTTGGATAATAATGTAAAACACATTAAGTTCAACCATTGTAATAACAGCACTAGTCTAATGGGGATTATTGATAAAGAGGGAATGCCTTCATGAATTTGGGTTATAGGAATCTGTATCTTACTTTCAGTTTAACAGTAACTCTATATCTTCTCTAGACAATAAATTCTATTTTCACTTACAAATGCAAGTGTTGCAAAATTGAATAACCATTCACGCACGTGAAGAATATACACATAAACCTGTAAATATTTGTATTTAAAATGTAATAGAGGGTTGGAGAGATGGCCTAGCAGTTAAGAGCGCTGTCTGCTCTTGCAGAGGACTTGGGTTTGATCCCCAGTGCCCACATGGCAGCTGAGAACCATCTTTAACTCCAGTTCCAGGGGAATCCTATGCCCTCTTCTGACCTCCGCGGCATTGCACAACATGGGTGCACAAACCTACATGCAAACAGTACATTCATACACATACAAGAATAAATTAAAAAATTAAAAATGTAATAGAGAGACATACACAGACAACAATACAAAAAGAGATGGAGAGACAGAAAAACAGAGTCAGAGGGAGAGAGATCCACCTCTTCCTTTCTGTCTTTTTCTCCCTTGACTTCAATATCAATACCTATCAGAGGCATTTATTTATACTGGGCCTAGATGACTTTTATTCACATTCATGTTTAAATCTTCTGTGAAAACTATGCATGCAAATTAAATCCATCTCCCTGAGCATCAGATTCCTTCTAAGTAAAATTGCACAAATAATACATATATCCTCCTGATTCTATTAATGTTGAGATTGAAACAGTACATTACTGGTGTCCCACTACATACTGATCATTCTTGGTTAGTAAGTCACCACGAAATGATAATTAGGGTATGGTTCACAGCCTCGGTGCATGGGAAATGGCGATAGGTGCTTATGAGTATTTATAAGGGTGGTTTCTGATGGGGGATTGACTTTTTCTTGGATTGAACACCAGAGGGCCATCCTTGTCTAGAGTTTAGCATAAGGAAAACCAGAAACGGTATGTGATACTCAGAGCCAGTGAGCTTCGACGTAGTGGTCCCCAGGTCCCCGGCATGCCCAGGGATCCCTGATGTAAGGTTGGGTGATGATAGAATCAGCACGCAGATGAGAAGTTTGAGGCAATAATGGCCATGAACTTGGCCTTTCAACACTTTGGGAAAAGTTGAACAATTCTACATCTTTCCTCCTAGTGGTGCTGCATTTGGGGAGGCTGGAAATGGGATGACTTTCAATAGTCTTCAAAGCCAAAAGCATGCTGCGAACTTCACCAGGGCCTTAGTGGCCCATAAGAAGATGAATAGATCTTGTGTAAGAAAACATTGAGCCTGAAAAGCTGGCATCAGGGTAATTCCTCCAAAAGGGTCAGGTTGTTCTTCAGGAAAAGTGAAGTCTAGAGGAAGGAAGTCCAGCAGGCTGGAAAGCCTCCAGTGTCCACCCACAACCCAGACAGCGTACCCTCAGAATTTAGAACACCATTCAAAGTGTTGCATAGTCAATAACGAAGAGATATAGGGAAAAGGAAAGTTATAGGGAATTTTACTAGCTTCAGACAAGAATCATGATTACCTCCATCACCCAGCATATCTCCTCAGATGTTCTGCAGCCACCGAAAAAGTCTGGAAGGGGACTCAGAACTGAGTGTTCCATAGTAGAAGATCAGAAAGGATCTCACACTATGTCTTCCACAATGGACAACAGTTCAGTTGGTGGCGCATGCCTTTAATCCTAGCACTCGGGAGGCAGAGGCAGGTGGATCTTTGTGAGTTCAAGGCCAGGCTGGTCTACAGAGTGAGTTCCAGGACAGCTGGGGCTACAGGGAGACCCTGTCTTGAAGAGACCAAAAAAAAAAAAAAAAAAAAGAGGAACACTTGGCTGAACCAAGAGGAGCTGAGTCATAGCAAGGAGTACTCAGTTCTTCCCACAAGAACAGAGACTCAGTGGTAAAGGCTGCAAGATGTCACCTGCTCTGACCACACAAGACATACAAGACTCATTGCAATGAGTTGACTCAGAGAAAAGCACTGAAGAGAAATGGTCCAGTGTTGTGACAGCAGAGAATACAGGATTCCAGCATCACCAGTGGGCGTCTATGCTTCCTGGAGACACCCTCAGATTGCCCTTAGTAAGTGAAAGTATCAAATGTGTGCTGCTGACCCCGTGGTTGAACAGGCTGAAGAGGCCATGAACCCAGAGCTGGTGGCTCTGTGGCCAAACGTGCAGCTGTGGGACTGGGGCTCCCACAGTCAAACAGGCAGCCCTCATATGTACTGCTCTGACAACCAATCGTGCAGCAGACCTGGTATAACAGGTATCATGGGCATATGTGCCCAACTCACTATTTCTCGTGGCATTCTCTTGGACTAGTGTCCTGTTTCTGATTTTTGGCCATAATTCTGCCCTTAATCCAACCACAGTCCCTACCTTACAAATCAAAACAACACCTTAAAATCAATCTGTCCTAATGGGAGCCTGCCCTCTCTGTTTCCAGGCTTTACTTACTTCAATATGATATTAGCTCACTATCAAGCTTGCCTGACTGCTCCCTTTGTGTTGTTCCTAACTCCTCACCTGCACTGGTGGAACAATAACCATGGACATCTCTCTAATTGTATTACACCCCGCAATATTACTGACTTTTCAGTGAATCTTACCATGTTTTTGGAAGAGCAGACCAGGATGCAGCATGTGGTCACCTTTCATAATCATAAGAGTCACAGAGGCCATCATCCTTGGCTATAGGAGCAGTTGACTAAGGAATATTGATTGCAAACACGCTACAAATGCAGCCACACCCTTCAGCCAGAAAATGAACTGCAACAAAAACTGACTGAACTTTTATTTGATCATCATATTTGTGTATGCAAATCTCTCCAACTGTACTTGAGGTCCCTGGTATACAACCAGATTGTTTCATTCTCTGATCACTTGTACAAGAATTGGACACAGATGATGACTACTTGGGTTCACATGTACATTGCTTATTCAGCAAAATAGCTGTGGCCATTTGGGCTAGCAAAAAACCAAACTAACCACTACTACTATCACACTCTTTGAGACTGTGGAGAGAAAATAGAAGGGGGAGATGTAGGGCAGCAATCCTGTACTCAGACATATCTTCAGCCTATGACCCCACAATCAAGCTTGCTAAAAAGAGCATGCATGTAGTAACAACCCAGGGATCACATCAGGTCCTACAAATACATAAAATCTATTTATTTCTACACAGCCAATAGCTTAAATACATCTGCAGTGGGCAGCTTCTACATTGTAAGACATCATCTCCCAGTGGCCAATCCTAGACCTCCATAGCTTCTCACATCATCTCAACTCATGGGGCATATTCAGAAAAGTGACATGCTGACAAGCAAGCCAACTTGTGACTTCTGAGCATGTGATTGCAGAAGACAGGGGATCCCTTGTATTTTTTTGCTCTGCCTAGTGTGCTAAGCAGATTAGTAGCTGGCATACACATACAAATAAAAACATTCTTTTAAAAAACAATCTTTTAAAAAGTGAAATAAATTGTCTTCACTTAATGCCAATCAGATAAAAGCAAGCAAAATCTGGAGATTATTCACCTAGCACAAGGGTTATGAAAAATGTTCAAAAGTAAGAAATGTTCATACTGTAAAGACTCAAGGACAAATATTAAAACTTCTAAATTGGATGAAATCTGGTGGACCTCCCTGAAGTTGATGATGCTTGTATGTGATAACAGATTTTAACAAACTGTTATGTACACCTGTACTGTTGCCAGACCAACTCCATCCCCTATGTGGAGGAATAGACTGCAATAAGAAAAGTCATTTTTAAAGTGTTCTAAAGGTGCCATTCAAAACTTTGATTCAGCTTTGTGATTGTCTTAGATGAACAAAGAAGCCAAATAAGGCACAGATGGATGGAGCTGACCTGGTGACATTGGTAAAGGTCTCCACTGATGCATCACCAATGCTGCCAGTACCCCTTAACCCAGGAAGTTCAAATGGTGCCAATCTCTCCAAAATCAGCTTCACATTTTGGCTGAAATCATTACAGATATAAGTGATTCATTTGATAAAGATGGAGAAGTCAAGTATTCTGTTTGGAAACATATTTCGAAGAGGCAAAATATGGACAATTCTTTGTCATTGACACTTTCAGGAGCAAAGGCTAGAGAATCTCAAGATGATGCAGAAGTATATGTTCCTTTAAAATGCCCACAGTAACAGCTAGGAACACAAAAATCAATGTGCCATAAGCACAGGGAAGTAATCCTAGGGCCATGCAGGGCTGAAGAGCTTTGCTATCTGTAGCTGTGTCATCAAATAGCCTCATGGGGATTGAAGAGGGAAGAGACTGTGTAGACCTGCAGGATCAGGTAGTTGAATGAGATTCATATCAGTTACAAATACTTGCTGAAATGTTGTTTTGTGTATAGGGATTATATGCTTCTGTAGTGTTTATTTGGGTGTGTGTTCTCATATGTGTGCATGCATATAGAGCACCGAAGTCAACCTTGGGTGTCCTTCCTCAAGCATAACCCATCTTATTTTTTTGAGACAGGGTCTCTCATTAGCCTGAACTTACAAAGTAGACTAGACTGACTGGCCAGTGAACTCCAGGGGTCTGCCTGTTTCTGTCTCCCTGGGCCTGGAACTACAAGCTCAGTATACCATGCTTGGCTTAATTCCTCATGAGCCCTAGATGCTGGGGAGACTCTGATAGCCAGATAATCAATAGGTATAGAGTCTCTGCATGTACATGTCCACTGCAGGCATGGGAGTTCACTATGTCTCACAATCCCAGAGGATTTAGAGGTCGTTGAGTGCTGGGGAAGAAAGAGTCATTGTTATTTGATACTTGTAGCCATGAATAAGAAGCTCATGGACCTGTAAATAACATATCATCCATGATTCTGCAAGGAACCTTAAAGAAAGTCCCTAGATCATAAAAAGAGGCATGAAGTTAGAAGGAAGCCAGACTGGGAAGAGGATTAGTGCAAGTAGGAGTGTGACAAGGATGGCATTGAGGGTGAATGTGAAGAAGATGTGCTTGATGCACGTGTGGCATCTCTTTCACAGTCTGCTGCAGGGGTTTGGAACATATGTTCAAAGGTAAATTTGTTTGATTGGCTAACAAGTCTCCTTAATTTTTGGTAAACAACCATATTGTTTTCCACAGCAACTATACCATTTTATACCAACATTGCAAACACATTTCAATTTCTCTATGTTCTCACCAAAACATGATATTACACTTAATGGATACAGGGTTATACTTAGGATTTTGGTTTGGGATTGAGGGTCTTTTGATTTTCTTGTTTTCCAATGTTCTTATAGTATTAAATTTATGCCAAGTGTTTAACAAAATTAACAACAAAAACTAATCATTCAAAGAATTAATTGTTTGATGCAATTTATTTCTTTTAAATGCAACATGTAATATAAAGATTGAAAATGTTCCTTCACTCCTTTGGCTACATTAGACTTTCTGGGCAGAACCACTGGATTGCAGTATGCATGACCAAGAAACATCATAGCAACTTCACTTTTCATTATTCATCCATCATGGTGTGTTCCTATTTCCCTATCTGATCCAAAAATGCATGAGTTTTTAATTTAATGTGATATCATTCCCCAAAGCTGATGAAAGTTCCTGTTGTCACTCTTAAGTGGTTAATAGTCATAGAAGCCTGAGAGGTTTGAAGATGAGGCATATTTACTGTTCAGTCCTAACTACAATGGTGTAGTCAAATTAACATTAAATTTATAAAATCTGATTCAATAATCTATGTATTATTAAAGGGCATCCCTGGGTTTTGTCAAGCCTGGGACTTTTGTGGTGGCAAGGCTGAGGCTCACCAGGCACAGAGAGCAGACAAATTATCTGGGGAAGTTTAATTTTTTCATGCATGTTTTATACATAAGTAAATTGAAACATGGAGATTAGATCACACTCCAGCTGTTTCTTTGTAAACTGTGTTGTACCTCCTATGTAATTCCAAGACAATAATAACTGCTTCTGTCTCCAGGGGTTTACACATGAACACATCAAAAAAGGATATTAAACTGAAATACATATGCAGATTGCTGCATGTAGCTTCCATGGGCAATGGTCCCCATAAACTCTTCCCTTCATAGCTGCCATCAGATAGTCCCTGGGCTATTTGATGGGGTTCAATTATAAAGAAGAGATTCAGCAAGATTAAGAAAATGACCATATTTGGCCAGTATGTTACTTTAATGCATACTACTATTTCTTAGCAATGTAATTTATCATTTTCTATCTTAATTGAGCTACACTGAATGTTACAAAAGGTTTTACTCTTGGAAAGGTTTTATTTCAATTCACTTATAATAATCTTTATCCTTCATATATTTTCTCTAGAAGAAATACAATGGAAAGAGGTGGGCATAGGACAGAGCAGCTGGTGTATAGGAGCTTTTGAAAGAATAACATTTACAGGGCTGGAGAGATGGCCTAGTGGTTAAGAGCTCTGACTGCTCTTGCAGAGGACCTGGGTTCGATCCCCAGCACTCACACAGCAGTTGAGAATCATCTTTAACTCCAGTTCCAGGGGAATCCAGCACCCTCTTCTGATCTCCGCGGCATTGTATGACACGGTCCACAAACCTACATGCAGACAGTAAAAAAAAAAAAAAAAAGCATTTATAGACACAAAAGTCATGTACCCAGTGTTCTTTGATTGTTTACTATATATAAGGTATTGCTTAGGCAACCACAGAGATTAAAGATGTACTGTCACCTGCAACCTGGAGTTTTTGAACACTTGGTCTCTGGCTTATGACACTGTTTGAGAAAGTAGTCGAATCATTAGAAAGTAGGTGAATCATTGGTACGTATTGCCTCACTGCAAGAAGCAAATTATTAGAGTTGCACTTTGAGATCTTACAGATGAGATTCCCTTCCTGTCTAATCTCTGCTTTCTGTTCCTATAAGTGGAGGCCTCTAGTTGCATATTCCTGACACTCTGGAGTCACTTGCTACCATGCCTTTCTCACCAGGATGAACTGTATCCCCTTCAACTATAAAACCAAACAAACCCTTCTTTCATATATTTGCATCTTATCATAATGAGAAGAAAAGTAGGAACTATGCATGGTCTGTACACTAATTGATCACTTTTACTGAAAAATCAGAGAAGAGCTAGAACTTTCCAAGTCCTGTATTAGATAGAATACCATGAGGGAAATGGACATACACCCCCAGGCTATTTGTGGTGCTTGAGTGAAAAATGTCACCAATAAGCTCATGCATTTGAACATTCCACCCTCAGTTGGTGGTGATGTTTGAAATGTGAGAAGACTGTATGTATACCCTTAGGAAGTAGAATTGTGGTGATACAAGTAAGTGCAGGGGGCTGACAGTGAATTTCATAGCATAGCATCATACTCCCACCTCATGTTTTCTCTCTCTCTCTCTCTCTCTCTCTCTCTCTCTCTCTCTCTCTCTCTCTCTCCAGCTTTCTGTGTGTGGTTGAAATGGAATAATGCAGCTGCAAGCTTTTACAACCATATTTGACTGCTGCCAGGTATTTTCCCCACCCAATGGACTATATCCCCTGTGGAACTGTAAGCTGAAATGAACCCTTACTTAATTAACTTGCTTTTTATCAGGGTCTCTGTAAATACTGTCTGGCTGTATCTAGAGCCTTAAATCTTTCTCTGTCTTAATATCACAACTGAATATCTTCCTTCTCAAAATTTCCTTTTATCATCATGGGAGAAAACATGAGGAAGATGGATGATTATGAAGACGTTTAAGTGTGATTCAATAGTTGGAGACTGTCATCCCTGTGGAGCAAAGGAGCTATGGATAAGCAAGTAAACAGTGTTGCTGTGAGATTCTGGAATAGATGGGACTCAAAGGGTTTGACATGACATCAGAATCCAATAAAATCATTGAGTTTTATCAATAATAAGTTTATCGATAATGCAATGAATAAAGTGCTTGCTTTACAAGCATGAGAACCTGAATTGGAATCCCCAGAACTCCTGTAAAGCTTGTGCATCCATAATCCAAATTTTTATACAGGATGGGAGGCAACAATAAGACAATCCTCAGAAGGTAGCAGGGGAGCTACCTCGGCACATGCAATGACAAAAACAAGGTGGAAGGTCAGGAAAAACACCCAAGATAGCCCTCTGACCTACACACCATGACACAGATGCATCTGTATTTATACACATACATGCACACAAGTCATACACATATGTGCATACATTGTAAACATGAAAATGAGACAACTGAAGTTTGTTACCATGCAAGTACGAATTGCTAAATCCAGAATATTGCTAATATAACAGAGGCATGATCACAACACAGTGCTCAAAAAGAAAGATTAATTATGATTTATTGTGTTGCTTAAGTAATAGAAATGTGTGGTAATGGATGGATTCTCTAGAACTATGTTAGACAGAGCTAGGATGTAACAGACTTTGCTTAAGCAGCAAAGAATGATGGCACAGTGGTTTCCTATGGAAATTACAACAAATTCCAAGTTTATTGACTTAAAAAAAACATGTACCTGCTGTCTTATGATTTGGGGAAAGGTACAATATGAATCTTACTGAACTAAAATGAAAGTGAAGTGAATCTACTTGTAGCCTCAGAAGGGCCTCTGCTCCTTTCCTTGTTTCTTTAGTTACAGAGGTCATCTAGATTTGGGGCTTATGTTCTCCCTCTTCCATGGTTGAAGCCACTGAATCTTCCACTATTCTCATTGTTTTCTCTGAACATAGAATTACCTTTTAATTTCTTTTGTTTTCATTTTTAGAGAGATTCTTACTTAGCTCAAGATGGGCACTAAGTCACTAAATAGCTGAAGATTACCTTGAACTTCTATTCTTCTTTACTCTAAGCCCTGAGTGCTAGTCTTGTAGGCATGTGCCATGTTAAGCCATTTCTCAGATTTTTAGGATTAAAGAGATTAAGTTCTCTCATAAGTAATTTATAATAATTTCAATATTTAATTATTGAAATGTCAATTGCATTTAGAAATATCTCTGGTCATACAACTTAACATGTTCACATGAGTTTGTGGTTAAGATCTGGTCATGTTTTACTATTTTTAATACTATTTTGTCAGCTACAAAAAGAATTTAACAACTGTCTTATCAACCCAGGTTTCCCTATTGCAAATGTGACAAGATTTTCCTTAGATATCAATAAAAATAAATCAATATTTTAAATAAAATACATGGATAGATAGATGATGATAGAGATAGATGATGATGATGATGATGATGATGATGATGATGATGATGATGGATAGATAGAACACATTGTTCTGAAGGATGGCTCAACCAATTAAAGACCCAGGCTCACAACTAAAAATCTCAAAGACAGATATAATACATCAATAAAATAAATGTGGACATAGATAAAGCTACATGCACAAATGAGCATGTATATTATGTATCTGCTACCTAAAACAGATTTGTTTGCAGAAGACATACTTTATGAACATTTAATAGTAGGTAAAACAAGAGTTCCGTTGATTTTTACTTGGTGTATTTTTTGAACTACTGAACTTTAAAAAGTGACCCCTAAGGGTATTCAATGAATATAGTGATTGTATTGAAAAGAATGCATCAACGCAACACTTTCTTATAAATGAAATCTCAGTTAACCTATCAAACCAATAATTTCATACGTAATATTCATTATTTACTGTATATTTGAGCAGAGATAACAGATGTATTTAGTCAACAACCAGCTGAGTTTAACTCTGCATGGAATTGAAAACAACTGAAGACATACCAAAGTGCCAAGGACTGGGTAATGCTGACATTTCCTTACAAGTGAATTGGTATTTGTGAGCATTGGTTATTTATATGAAACCTGTTTTATCAATGTGGACAATTATGCAGGTTTTGTAAAGTAGCCTCATGTGAAGCTTGAGTAATGGTGCTGTACCAAGGAGACAAAAAAGCAACAGACCCTGAAGCCACTGTCATTGCATTAGATAAATACTTGAAGAGGTGGTCTGGTATGCTATGTTTCCTGTGAGGCTAGTACAAAAGGGAGTTTACTCAGAAAATAAAATAAGACTTTCTCCACTGTAAACTTTGTCTCTAGGATTTTGCCTATAGGATGTTAAATGATCAAAATAGTCTAAAAACAAATAACTGACCAGATTGTTTGAGTTCAACAAATCTGTGAGGAAACCTTTTGGTCCAATAGAGCATTGGATGCATTTGCCAAAGATGTAATTGAACAAGGGGATCAATACCAGCTCTGTTGTCAGAGTTAATAGTTCAGTTGACATAGGGATATAAAAGTACTGGAACCAATAAAGCAAATATGGGTCTCCCTGAGTCAAGCAAGACTCCACCGTCAGCACCAGCTACACCTCACCTGCCTGGAAATACTGTGCAGCAGAGGCAGCCATGTGCCTGTATATCCCAAATCTAATTGGCTATTGGCTCTCCCCTTGGAGAAATAACCCATGGCTGATGCCACAAGCTTACATCCTCTACAGGTTAGGAGATGTTATAAGCCACAGTAAGACCCTGTCATATTTAACAGGGGGGAAAATTGTAATTCATGGATTAACATAACCAAACATGTGTCTATGCTAAAGTAACCTACCATAACTATTAGTGCTGCTTAAATACCTATATATCTAATTGCTTGTTCTTCATTAGTAGGATCGAAAGGTTATTCCTGGACAAACTGTCAGCCCATGAAAGGAAACAGCCAGAATTGACCAGAGTCCAAGTCAACAGCTCCAGAGAGAGTGGACTGTTTTACCTCTCATCCACCTGTGCCCCTTTTCTAAGCCTAGGGAACAACCTGTGGAAGAGGGGGTGTGGTAGAATGTAAGGGCTGCGATTGGGGTGAATGGTGAAACTACAGCAATGTAGTCTGGACACTCATTTGATCAACTTGATTGAACAAACAACCTGTCACCCCCCACTGGATGGTGGGGCTGTAGGTGTTTGGGCACAACAGCCTGCAGATAGATTTTGCATGAAGGATGCTTGTACTCATGGATTATCACTTATAGCTAAAAATGAAAAAAAAAAACTGAGAGAAAGATGCAGGACAGTTATGGAAGAATGCATGATCTGGGATGGGGTGGGGGTGGGGGGAGGGAAAGGGAAATAAGCCTGAACTGAATTGGAAAAATGTATGAAATGCACAAAGCATCAATAAAAACTAATTAAAAAAAAAAAAGTACTGGAAATCTAGGTTGTAGAGATGTGAAAGCCCTTAACAACACTCACTGCTCTTGCAGAGGTCCTGAGTTCAGTTCCCAGTACCCACATAGCAGATTACAACTGCCTGTAACTCCAGTTTTCACTTCTCGCCTCTGCAGGCACCAGGCACATGTATGGTGAACATTATGCATATGCAATTAAACCACTCATACACATGAAATTTCAGATCTTTGTGAGTTCAAGTCTAGCCTGGTCTACAGAGTGAGTTCCAGGACAGCTGGGGGCTACAGGGAGACCCCTTGAAAAGACCAAAAAAAAATTAAGTGCCTGTCATAAACTGATATATGTCTAAGATATAAAGTATTCGGTATCTTTTGTTTTTTTTTTTTTTTTTTTTCCATTTGACGTTTGTTTTAATAAAATAGTTTATTGATATTTTGTGTATTTATTTCATACATCATATCTCAGTCCAATTTAGACACATTCCCTTTTCCATGTCCCATGTGTCTTCTCCCCTCCCCCCAGCCCAGTTCATGTCTTGCATCTTTTCCTCAATCTTGTTAAGGTTTTTCTCTGCAGAGGTTTATTGTTTGGGCAGAAGTTAACTATTTCAGTCAGTTCTTTGACCCAGTCCTTCTGTTTTTCTTCTTCCCTCCCATTTGTATTACTCCAAAATATGCTATATATACATCACATATATACCAAAGTTGTGACCTCTATAAAAAACTGCATGTTAATTCCAAAATATGTTTAGGAGTTCACATTTTTCCTTTTAATTTTATATTACTCTAAAATATGAATACACACACCCTCCACCCATATACCACATTTAAAAAGTCTGAAAGTAAGTTTTAAGTTAATTCTAGAGCCTGTTAAGGGATTCACATTATAAAACACAGTTGCCTTCAGATAAAAAGAAATATAATATTAACTTTGCTCAGCTTGCCTTTTAACTAGGATTTGGTGCTGGCATCCACAAATGAGGGATCCTATTCATCTTTTCTTTTTCTGGGAATGTGTTACCTAATTTAGCATAATCGCTTCAAGTTCCATCCATTTACCTGCAAAGTTCATGATGTCCTCTTTTCTTTTCTTTTTTTTTTTCTTTTTTTTTTTTTTTTGTCTTTTTGAGACAGGGTCTCCCTTTAGTTCCAGATAGCCTGGAGATCTCTATGTATACGAGGCTAGCCTTGAACTCACAGAGATCCACTTGCCTCTGCCTCCCTAGTGCTGGGATTAAAGGTGTGAACCATCATGCCTGGCCTAATACAATTCTTAGATACCATCTGGTTGTTGGGAATCAAACCCAAGTCCTCTGCAGGAGCAGTCAGTGCTCTTAACCACTGAGCCATCTCTCCAGACCCCATAATGTCCTCTTTCTTTACCACTGCATGGAATTCCATTGTGTAGATGTACCACATTTTCTCTATCCACTTGTCAGTTGAGGGACACTTGGATTGCTTCCAGCTCTATGCTATTTTTTATTGTTATTAAACTTTTTCCATACATCATACATCAGTTATGAATCCAATTTAGAGTAATTTCCCTTTCCATGCCCCCTACCCCACCTGAGTTCCTACATTCTGCCATACATATCTTGCATCTTTTTCTGAGTCTTTCCAGGTTTTTTTTTTCTTTCTTTTTTTCAAAGTAGAGGCTTACTGTATTTGAAGAGAACTGCAGTAAACATAGATGTCCATGTATCTTTGGGGTAGGATGAGTCTTATAGGTACATAACCAGGAGTCATGTGAGTGGTTTTCAGTTTCTTAAGAGATCTCCACACTGCTTTCCATAGTGGTTGCATGAGTTTGCATTCCCACCAACAAAAGATGACTGTTCAACTTTCCCCACAACCTGTCCAGCATTTGGTATCCTTTGTTTTCTGGGTCACGGCTTGTCTTACTGGAATAAGATGAACTCTTAAGGTGGTTTTAATTTGCATTTCCTTAATTATTAGCAATGTTGAACACTTTCTAAGATGTTTCTTAGCCATCTTTACTTCTTCATTTGTGAAGTCTCTGTTCAGCTCTTTACTCCATCTTCTGAGTGGGTCATTTGTTTTCTTCCTCTGGTTTTTTCTTTTCTTTTTTGTGGGGGAGTCTTTTTGAGACAAGGTCTCCCTTTAGTCCCAGCTGCCCTGGAGCACACTCTGTAGACCATGCTGTCATTGAACTCACAGAGATCTGCCTACCTCTGACTCCCGAGTGCTGGGATTAAAGGTGTGCACCACCATGCCCAGCTTCCTTTCTTTTTTTGAGTAGTTTATACACTCTGGATGTTAATGCTCTACCTGACATGTTACGGTGAAGGATTCTTCTGACTCTCTGGGTTTTCTCTTCACTTCTTTGAATGTCTCTTTTGTTGTACAGAAGTTCTTGAATTTAATGAGGCTCCACTTGTCAGTTGCTGATTTTATTTCTTGCACAGCTGCTGTGTGATTTAGAAAGTCTTTTCTTACACCTATGTCTTATAGATTACTACCAATGTTTCCTTCTATAATTTTCAGAGTTTTGGGTTGCACATTGAGGTCTTTGATCCATTTAGGGTTTATTTTTTGTATCCGGTGAGAGGTAGGGGTTTAGTTTTATTCTTCTACAAGTGGTGATCTGGTTATTCCCACAACATTTACTGAAGATACTATCTTTCCTCCATTGAGTCTTCTTGGCCCGTTTTTCGAATATGAGGTGGCTGAAATTGAATGTGTTCAGGTTTAGATCCTCAGTTTTGTTCCATTGATCCATGGGTCTGTTTCTGTGCCAATACCAGGATGTTTTTATAACTAAAGCCCTGTAATGTGGTTTGAAGTCTGATATGGTAATCCCCCCTAGTTCTTTTTGCTTTGGCTATACAGGATCTTTTGTTTCTCCATATGAACTTTAGCATGTTTTTTTTTTTTTTTCTAGGTCTGTGAAGAACCTTGTGGGGATTCTAATTGGAATTGTAGTGAATCTTTATACTACTGTGGGCAGGATGGTCATTTTTACTCTGTTGATTCTTCCAATCCATGAGCATGGGAGTTTCTCCATCTTCTATAATCTTCCTCAGTTTCCTCCTTGAGGTACTTAAAATTTTCATTGTAGATATTTTTAGTGTGTTTGGTCAAGTTTGTTCCTAGATAATTTATTTTTTGGAGGCTACTGTGAGTGGGAAAGTCTCCTTGTATTCCTTCTCCAAGTGCCTGTTACAGGCATAAAGAAAGCCTACCAATTTTTCTGAGTTAATTTTGTAACCCACCATTTTATTAAACATGTTGATGGTTTCTAAGAGTTTTCTGGTGGAGTTTTTTGGCATTCCTTAGGCAAACTATCATGTCATCTGCAAAAAGGGATGGTTTGACTTCCTCTTTTCCTTATTGCTCTCATGAGCATTTCAAGCACTATATTGAAGAAGAGTGGTGATAAGGACTACCTTGCCGGGTTCCTGACTTTAAAGAGAATGCTTCTTGTTTTCCCCATTTAGGATAATGGTGGCTGTGGGTTTGTTGTATATGGCTTTAATTGTGAACATTCAGAACATTGAGGAATGTTTTTCCAGTACAATTCCCTCCAAGACTTTATTTTTTTTAAGTATTATCTTTTTTTTAATTTTTTTATTTATTTCTGTATGTGTATGAATGTACTGTCTGCATGCAGGTTTGTGCACCCGTGTCGTGCAATGCCGTGGAGGTCAGAAGAGGGTCTCGGATTCCCCTGGAACTGGAGTTCTCCTGGAATTGGAGTTTCAGACGGTTCTTGGCCGCCATGTGGGTGCTGGGGATCGAACCCGGGTCCTCTGTAAGAGCGGTCAGTGCTCTTAACCGCTAGGCCATCTCTCCAGCCCCCCTCCAAGACTTTAAACATGAATACTGAATTTTGTCGAAGGCCTTTTCTGCATCCATTGAGATGACCATGTGTTTTTTGTCTTTCAGTCCATTTGTGCTGGATAGCTTTAGTGTCAACTTGACACACCTGGGTTGACAGAGCCTCAACTGGGGAATTGGCTCCACTGGATTGGCCTTTGGCCACATCTGTGGAGTATTGTCTTGATTGTCAAGCAGTGTGGGAGGACCAGGCCCACAATGAGTGGTGCCACCCTGGGCAGGTTGTTGTGTACCATATAAGAAGGCAGGCTGGGCATGGGCCAGGAAAGCAAGCCAGTAAACAGCATTCCTCCATGGCCTGTGCTTCAGCTCCTGCCTCCAGGTTCCTGCCCTGAGTTCCTGCCTTGGGCTCCCTAAGTGATGAACTGTGAGCCAGGAGATGTAAGCTGAATAAACCCTTTCCTCCCCAAGTTGATGTTGGTTAGAGTGTTTTGTCACAGCAATAGAAGAAAACTAGAACAGAAATTGGTAACAGAGAGTGGGCTATTGCTGTGACAGACCTGACCTTGGTATTTTGGGGAAGGATTCTGGAAGCATTTGGAACTTTGGGCTTGAAAAATCATTGAGTGCCTAAAGATTGTTGCTGCGGAACTTGGAACAGTTTTGCTGAGAGAGTTGTAGATGATAGAGGCCTGGTTTGTGAGGTTTCTAGTTTCAAAGAGAAAAGGAGATCATCAGGACTGTGTAATCTGTGGGTTTTGGTCAGCTGGGGCTGAAAAATCAGCTGTAAGTTACAAGAGACCAGAACCTGAAGCGAAATCTTTGCTTTACTGGGACAATTGATGCTAGTTAGCTGGGGCTGAAAAATCATCTGTAAGTAACAAGAGACCAGCATCACTGTGGTGAAATCTTCTGGGAAAAATTCCTTCAAGATCAGCACACAGAAGCTATGTTCCAGAAGGGGCCTGAGCCTTATGGCAAGCCAGAAGCAAGACTTGGTAATGTGTGTCTCCTGTATGGTTCCAGTGTTGAAAGTATGAAGGGGTCACAGAGAGCAACTGAGGCCTGGCACTATGAGAGGCCAGGAAAGACCACTGGTCAGAGTGCAGCCTTGGTTGCAGCGAAGACCCCAGGATTTGAGGGGTCAGGAAGAGAAGCTGTGGTTTTGCATCAGGAGAGGTCAGAAGCAACCCCAGTTTCAGTAGCAACCCCAGCTTTTTGGAGATGCCGGGACCGTCAGATGACCACAAAGAGCAGTGGCAGGTGTGGAATGGAGTCGGCCTGGGCCTGCAAGATGAGCTGTGTGTTCCATAGACAGCAGAGTCAGAAAAGGGGAGCTGCCAAAACCCTTTGGAGCCCAAAAGATTGTGAGTGAATCCCAGGTGTCCAGCCTTGAGCTACTTTGCTGGACTTAGGTTTTGTTTGAGTGTGCCTGATTCTTCCCTTTGAAATAAGACAGTACTTGTTTTGGATTTTACGGCAGCCCCCAGTTAAGAGAATTTTAATAGCCTGTGAACTTTTAAGTGGTTGGACATTTTAAGGACTGTGGGGCTTTTAAGGTTGTACTATCTTATGTTGTGATTAATTTTAACATCATATTTTGGGGATAAGTACTGGAAAGGTGGTGGTTTAATAGTGATGTGTTTTGTGTGTCAAGTTGACAAGGGGTCAATTGTGCTGGATAGCTTTAGTGTCAACTTGACACACCTGGGTTGAGGGAGCCTCAACTGGGGAGTTGGCTCCATTGGATTGGCTTGTGGCCACATCCATGGAGTATTGTCTTGATTGTTGAGCAGTGTGGGAGGGCCAGACCCACAATGGGTGGTGCCACCCTGCAAAGGTTGTTGTGTACCATATAAGAAGGCAGGCTGGGCATGGGCCAGGACAGCAAGCCAGTAAACAGCATTTCTCCATGGCCTGTGCTTCAGCTCCTGTCTCCAGGTTCCTGCCCTGAGTTCCTGCCTTGGGCTCCCTAAGTGATGAACTGTGAGCCAGGAGATGAAAGCTGAATAAACCCTTTCCTCTCCAAGTTGGTGTTGGTCAGAGTGTTTTGTCACAGCAATGGAAGAAAACTAGAATACCATTTATGTTCTTTATGACGTTTATTGATTTATGCATATTGAACCTTCCCTGCATCTCTGGTATGAATCCAGCTCAGTCATAATGGGTGATCTTTTTGATATATGCCTGTATGTGGTTTGCAAGTATTTTGTTGAGAAGTTTTGCATCTATGTTCATTAATGAAATGGGTCTATAGTTTTCTTTTTTTGGATGTATATTTGCCTGGTTTTGGTATTAGAGTGATGTCAGCTTCATAGAAGGAATTTGGGAGATTTCCTTTTGTTTCTATCCTCTTGAATAATTTGAGTAGTAGTGGCTGTAGGTCTTCTTTAAATGTCTTATAGAATTCTGCCATGAATCCATCTGTACCTGGGATTTTTTTAGTTGGGAGTTTTTATTAATTACAGTTTCAATTTCCTCCTTTATTATAGGTCTATTTAAGCTGTCCATTTCTTCCCTGTTAATTCTTGGTGGTTCCATGATGTCAGGTATTCATCCATTTCTCTTAGGTTTTCAAATTTAGTAGAGTGTAGGTTTTTGTAGTATTCCTATAAGGCTGTCTGAATCTTTTCACTATCTGTTGTGGTGTTTTCTTTTTCATATCTAATTTGGTTGATTTGGAGTTGCTCCTTACTTCTTTTAGTCAATTGGGCTAGAGTCAAGAGGTCTATCTTTCCGGTTTATCCTTTCAAAGAACCAGATCTTGGATTTGTTAATATTTTTTGTATTGTTTTCTTTGTTTCTATTTCATTGATTTCCTCTCTGATTTGGTATTTATTATTCCTGTCCACTGGGTTTAGGATTCTTTTGTTCTTGTCTCTCAAGTGTTTTAGTTACAGTGATAGGTCATTTATTTGTGCTCTTTCTGTTTTCTTAATGTAAGCAGTTAGGGCTATGGATTTCCTTCTCAGGACTGCTTTTTAGGTGTCCCATATGTTTTGCTGTGTTGTATCCTCACTTTCATTTAGCGCCAGGAATGCTTTTATTTCTTTCTCTATTTATCCTTTGACACATTCATTATTCAGTAGTGTGTTGATTAGTCTCCATGTGTTCTTGTAGCTAGTAGGGCTCTTTCTGGCATTGATATTAAGCTTTATTGCACTGTGGTCTGATAAGGTGCATGAAACTGTTTCAATTATTTTTTTTTGTATTTGCTGAGGTTTGCTCTCTGTCCCAGAATATGATCAATTTTGTAGAATGTTCCATGGAGTGCTGAGTTGAAAATATATTCTTTGGTGTTTGGGTGGAATATTCAGTAGATGTCTGTTAGATCCATTTGTTGAATTGTATTTCTCAGTTCAGATGTCTCTCTGCTTATTCTTTGTCCATTTGACCTGTCCAATGGGCTCAATGGGATATCGAAGTCTCCCAGTATTATTGTGATGGGATCGGTCTGTGCCTGGAAGTCCTGCAGGATTGTGTTTATGAAGTTTGGTGCACTAGTGTTTAGTGCATATATGTTTATGGCCATGAGATCTTCATGTTTGATTGATCCTTTGATAAGGATGTAGTGACCCTCTTCATCTCTTCTGATTAGTTTTACATTGAAGTCTATTTTGTATGATATTAAAATTGCAACTCCTGCTTGCTTTTTGGTACGATTTACTTGAGATGTTTTTTCCCATCCTTTCAATTTAGATGGTGTCTGTCCTTGTAGGTAAGGTGTGTTTCTTGTAGATAGCAGAAAGATGGATACAGTTTCTTAATCTATTCTCCCAGTCTGTGTCTCTTGATTAGGGAGTTTAGACCATTAATATTTATGGTTAATTTATATATATATATATATATATATATATAGTTTCCCTTCAGTTTATTTTTGTTTGCATTTTTGGTATGTTTCTATTTCTGGGTTTATACCTTCATTAATTAATCTCTCTTGCTGTTCGGAGATAGCTGCTCCTTTCCTCTGTCCTCTGAAATGCTTTGAGTATTTTCTAAAGGGTTGATTTTTCTAGACATGTATTCTTTCATATTGTTTATGTCATGGAATATTTCCCTTTCTCCTTAGGTTATAATTGACATTTTTGCTGGGTAGAGTAACCTGGGTTGGCATCTGTAGCTGTTTAGTGCTGGAAAAACTTTGGTCCGAGCTCTTCTGGCTTTTATCATTTGCATTGAAAAGTCAGCTGTAATTCTGATGGGTTTTCCTTTATCTGTAACTTGGTGTTTTTCTCATGTGGCTTTCAGTATTCTGTCTTTGTTTTGAGTTTCTAGAGTTTTGATTATGATATGGCATGGGGAGTTTCTTTTCTGATCTTGTCTATTTGTTGTTCTATGTGCTTCTTGTATGGGTATATCTTTTATTCAATTTGGGTAAATTTTCTTCTATAAATCTGTTGAAGATCTGTTCAATACAATTATCCTGGGATTCTTCTCCTTCCTTTATATCTATGATGTGGAGGTTTGGTCTCTTCTTGGTTATTCCACTCTTTTCTTTTTATAGTATTTGCTTGAGCACTTCAGTTCTTCTGCATTATCTTCTAGGGTTGATATTCTATTTTCTGTTTCTTCCATTCTGTTACTGATGCTTTCTCCAGCCCTTTCCTTTTGACTCTATTTCCTTTCTCATTTCGGCCTGAGATTACATTAGTATTTCTTTTTTTTTTTTTTTAATTTTTTTTTTTTAATTTTTATTTATTTATTTATTTTTATGTGTATGAATGTATTGTCTGCATGCAGGTCTGCGCACCCGTGTCGTGCGATGCCAGAGTTGACCATTCTTTCCTTTTAGTTTTTTTTAAGAAAATATAGTTTTATTTGTAAGTGCATGCATCTTGAAACTAGTAAAACTCTCATTTAAGTAATTTGATATACTAAAATAATATTTAGTACTTATAAAATACAAGTCAGGAAGTTGTCATTCACTAAGGTCTTTCAATTGACAAGAGACCTCAGAATACTCAACATAGGACTCTATCTATACACAGTGTAGGAAAATACATCAAATTATACAAATTTCTAAATGTAGAAATAAAGCTCTGGTAAATGTAGGTTAAAAAAATGGCATAGATAATCGCAGTTCCCTCAGGACTAGCACAAGTTAGAATGATGGGTGCTTTGCAAGCCTAATTATCTGGGGAGATGAGTAGTTTCAATGAAGCAGAAGTTTCAGTTCAACAAGTTTTTCAGTTTCCTTTTTCATTTCAGCCTGAGGTTTTTTTCAGCGTTTCCTTTTCCTTCCGAAGTTGGTCATTCTCTCCCTTTAGGTCATTGATTTCTTTGAGTATATTTATGATTATTCTTTCAAGATCTGTGTCCTGAGTTACCTCCAGAGAAATCTCATTATAGGAGTCCTCTATAAGACTGAGAGAATTTGTTGGGTATTTCTTATTTGCTTTTCTCATGTTGTTGATTTTTTGTTGTTGTTGTTCTTTTGGAATGTGGATTTGATTTGTTTTGTTTTTAATCTCTAGTTTGACTTGGGGGGGGGGCGATAATTTGGCCCAACTTCTGGCAACCTGGCTGAGGCCTCAGTGTCCCTAAATATTTTGGTTCCCAGCAATATGGGCCAGCTCTTACCAGGCCTGCAGCAGAAGCCTAGGGGCTGCTGACTGCTACCTTAGTATCCTGAAAGTTCTGGGTTCCAATCAAAGTGAGCTGGTTCCTATCTGGCCTGCAGTAGAATCCAAGGGGTCACTGGATGCTGCTTCAGTGTCCCTAAAGATCCTTCTACCAAGTTAGGTGGGCCTGCTTTTATCTGGCCTGCTGTGGAAGCTGAGGGGTTGCTGATAGCTGCCCCAGTGTCCCTAAAGATCTAGGTGGTATCTTTTGTTTTCTTGACACTAGCTATTCTTATTGGATTGAGATGAAATATTAAAGTGGTGTTAATTTGAATTTTCTTAATTATTAGCAATATTAAACACTTTTAAAGATGTTTCTCAGCCATTTTTGCTTCCTCACTTGTGAAGTCTCTATTCAGCTCTTTGTTCCACCTTTTGAATGAGTCATTTGTTTTCTTTCTTCCTTGTTTTCTTAATTGTTTATACATTCTGGACGTTAATGCTCTGTCAGATATTTAACTGGTGAAGGTTTCCTCCCACTCTGTGGGTTTTCTCTTCGTTTCATTAATTCTTTTGCTATACAGAAGCTTACCCTATACAATGAGGCCTCACTTGTCAATTGTTGACTCTATATTCTGTGCAGCTGCTGTGTGATTTACAAACTATTTGCCTACTCCATGTCTTGTAGATTACTGCTAACATTTTCTTCTATCACTTTCAGAGTTTTGGATTTCAAGTTGAGGTCTTTGATGCATTTGGAGTTGACTTTTTTTTACAGGGTGAGAGGAAAGGGTTTAATTTTATTCTTCTATAAGTGGTGATCTAATTTTGCCAATGCCATTGGCTGAAGAGGCTGTCTTTCCTCCATTGAGTCTTCTTGACCCCTCTATCAATATGAGGTGGCTGAAATTGTATGTGGTCAAGTTCGGATCTTCAATTTTGTTCCATTGGTTGACGGGTCTGTTTTGGTGCCAGTACCAGTCTGTTTTTATTAATTTAGTCCTGTTATGAAGTCTGGTATAGTGATCCCCACTCTATTGTTCTTTTTTCTCAGGGTTGCTTTGTCTATTAGGGGACCTTATGCCATATGAATTTAAGAATTTTCTAAGTCTGTGAAGAAACGCGTGAGGATTTAAATTGTAATTGCATTGAATCTGTATATTAATTTGGGTAGAATGGACATTTTTACTATATTAATTTTTCCAGTCCATGAGCATGGAAGGTCTTTCCATCATCTGACCTCTTCTTCAATCAAGAAAATAAAAGATACCAAAAGCTGGAGACGTTGTGGGGAAAGGGAAACACTCATTTCCTGCCCATGGGAATGTAAACTCATACAATGACTATGGAGTGTGGAGTATGGAGTATGGAGTGTGCAGAACCCTTAAAAGATTCAAACTGAGCCTACCACTGGACTCAGTCATACTACTCTTGGGTATGTACCCACATTACTCATCCTACCACAGAGATACATGCACATCTACATTTACTGTGGCTCTCTTCATAATAGTAATGAGCTGGAAGCAACCCAAGTGCCCCTCAACAGAGGAGTGGATAAAGAATATGTGGTACATCTACACAATGGAGTTCTATGCAGTGGTAAAGAAAGATGACATCATGAACTTTGCAGGTAAATGGATGGAACTTGAAGCCATAACTCTAAGTGAAGTAACATGGTCCCAGAAAAACAAACCACAGATGACATCCCTCATTTGTGGATGCTAGCACCAAATCCATATTTGTAAAGCAAACTGAGCAACATTAATATTATATTTGCTTTTATCTGAAAGTAACTGTGATATTTAATGAAAATCCCCTAATAGGCTATAGAGTTAACCAACCACAGATATTCAGAATTTACAATTTTGGTATATGGGTGGAAGGTATGTATGCATATTTTAGAGTAATATAAAATTAAAAGGGAAAATGTGAATTCCTAAACATGTTTTGGAATTAACATACAGTTTATTTTCACAGGTCATAATTTTGGTATATGTGTGACATATATGCATATTTTGGAACAATACAAATTGAAGGGAAAAACTGACTTCTGCCCCAAATAATAAACCTCTGCATGCAAATCTTTAAAAAGACTGAGAAAAAGATGCAAAACATGTATGGCAGAATGCATGAACTCTGGTGGGGTGAGGGCATGGAAATGGGAATGAGTCTAAATGAGACTGAGAAATGTTGTATGAAATGCACAAAACCTCGATAAAATATTTTTAAAAAGAAATAGAGGAAAAAGGAGGTTCTGTGCTCACAGCAGTAGAAAAGGAAATTTTATAGAAGGAATTCATAATTTTACAACATTCTCTTTCTATTATTTGAAATTATATTCATATTATTAACTTTTTCAAGATTCCTTTGTGCTCTTAATTTTGAGGAATTGAGTAAATATTTATGTGAACTGTCTCTACCTTATTTTATATATTAAAATTTGTAAAATGCAACAAATCTATTCAAATATTGTGTGACTTATTTGTATATTATGAGTAATATGCTCATGGAAGGAATTGCATTTTAATTAAATATTTAATCAATAGTCTTTGATCTTAGATTTAGAAAACATTATTGTATTTATTTTGAGGTTGTGCAGCATGGGCCACAGTGACTATAGATCAGAACATTACTTGATAACCATGCGAGTTGGTTCTCTCCTTCTATATGGGTCGTAAGGATCAAACACAGATCATTAGGCATGGAGGCAAGTGCTTTTTATCTACTAAACCATGTCACTGGCCCTGGAACCTATATTTTTTCAGATTTTTAATGGCTGGATTAATAAAATCAACCATATTCTCTTAACTGTTTGCATTCAATGAACTGTCATTTGTTAATTACAAGAAGAAAATTTATCCCATTTAGAGTTAGAAGAGGAGAATACATTTGAATAGCTACTTCAGATCATTGTAGACAGTTTTCATGCTATATAAGAGTTTCCTGTGATAATTTCTAAACAAAAGTTAAAATGAAGACTTGAAAAAATTAAAAAATCAATCAATTCTGTTTTAAAACATTTTATTCAGTTTTATTTTATGTATATCTGTGTTTTGCTTGAATGTAATATTACTTCTGTGCTCAGTGCTTGAAAGGCCAGAAGGAGGCATTAGATCCTCTAGAACTGGGGATATTGGCATTTGTTAGCCTCTATGTGGGTGCTGGGAACCAAACCAGGATCCTCTGCAAGAACAGCCAGTGCCCTTAACTGCTGAGTCATTTTTTCCAGCCCATAATCATGAGATTTGATTAGAACATCATATATTCAGGAGTTTGAAACATTTCAATGTTATCATTTAAAAGTTTCTATGTATTTCATATAATAGCTATTAAACAAATTTAGACCCCCTCACCCATCTAGGCCCTCTCACAGCCTCTTCCCTCCAGACCACACAATTTTTTTCATATAAAGTTCTACATGGTCAAACATTTGTATCCAGATTTCTAGAGCTCATAAAGAAGATGTAAGAGAAGCTCTCGATAGACTGACTAGACTTAAGTGGATGAACTTTCCCTGAAGGACACCTGGATGCACAAACTTGATTTAATAGAACTTACCATATATGACAGACTGCATGAAATCCAGAAGGGGGTACAGAAAGGAGAGGGGTTACAGAAATGATTAGGATGTTTTGTATGAAGTGCACAAGAATTTAATAAAATATATACAAAATAAACTAAACAACCCAATGACTGCCCAAAAAACTTTTGGATACATTAACCACTTTCAGCAAAGTAACAAGTTACAAAATAAACAAACAGAATTCAGTAGCTTTTCTGTGTACTAATAAATTTATTGAGAAAAACATAAAAACCTAAAAAAAGAAAAAAAGAGGGAGGTGGGAGTTGGGGTACTAGCCTTTTTGGGATACAAATGGAAAACTGTGTGTTCCAATCCTATTGATAAATTTTCAATTTTTCTGATCTTGAAACTAACAATGGGAGGAGAATTTTATGCTCCCACAGGTAAAAATCACCAATCTAAATGCCTGAAAACATACAACTTATGGCTGTGCAGGATGAACTGGGGAATGCCAGCAGAGAGGTTGACCCATCTGAACATTAAGGAATGAGGAACCTCAGACTGCCTGAGACACAGACACCACTGAGCATCTCTCTGAATAATATTGGGGTTGACTGTTTATAATGGGCCCTAATGAAGTTTACCTTCCAGATGCTGAGAAACCTCTCTACCTCCCCCTCCCCTTTATAGGAAAAAAGTAAAACATGATGGTAATGAAACCACTCCCTAACTGTAAACTAGAGCCAATTGTTACAGTGGTAATTTCCTTATAAAAAACAGCATAACGTATTAATTGATTGATATGCATAGGAACTGCGAAAGGATATTTCTCTATCTAAAGCCAAATTCAATAGTAAAGTGTTTATAAGTTGTGTAATTAAGCAAAATATATTACTACAGGAAAGCTCTGACATCAGCAAAGAATTATTCTGCCTAGGAGATTGGCTAGGGGTTCAAAAAACCCGGCCCCCCCGAAAATTATAAAGGCCTTTTGCTATAAGTGGGATATATGCAAGGAGAAAGGCAGTAAGTCCCTGTTGTCGACGACCTGGTGTGAGCATGAAAAATGTTATGGAGAGTCACTTGATAGTGTACAACTGCCTCTGAATGCTAGAGAGTGTTACCAAAGGCAACTAAACGCAATACAGCAAAATATTCGTCTCCCTGAGACAAGCAAGACTTCCTCCGTCAATCATTCAGCTCACCTCAACGCCTGGAGATACTGTGCACCGTGGCAGCCAGTGTCTATATATATCCCAAATCTATTGGCTATAATAGCTTTCTCTGGAGGAATAATCACACGGATGCCACAAGCTTATTTCCTCTAGTATTAGGAGGATGTTATAAGCCACAATAAGAACTTGTCACCCTTTATAGAGAAACCACTTTGTGATTAGCATAACATCCAAGCATCTGTATCTATACTCACAGCTTAGCTTGACCATAATAATATTGTACTGCTTAAATGCCTGTCATCCAATAGCTTGTGCTTTGTTAGTATGACTAAAAAGGGTATCACTGGGAAAGATGTCAATCCATGAAGGGAAACAACCTGAACAGACTGAGTCCAAACATGACAACCAAAGAAATTAGACTGTTTCTTCTCACCCACTTGTGCCCCTTTCCCAAAGCCCAGGGAAAAAAACTGCGGAAGAGGAGGCATGGTAGATTGTAAGGGCTTGGAGAGATAGGGGTGAATCATGAGACTACAGGAATATAGTCTGGACTCCTGATTGATCAACATGCCTGTGCATACAAGCTTCCCAACTGGACTATGGAACCTTGGGTTGTTCAAAATTTTGGAACATAGATACTTGCAAAAGTGCACCAATTACCAAATTGTATGGCTATATGAGCAACTCATGTTATCTGAAAAAACTGTGTCATTATATTGTAGAATCCCTTAAAAATAAAAAAAATTAAAAAAAAAGAATCAAGAATTTAAAATATTCTATCTCTAATAACTCTAAAAATGTCCAAGAATAAAACAAAGATTGAATTCTAAAATAAAAATTTGAAACATTAAAGAGAAAAATAGAGAAAAACAAAAACACACCCTTAAGCATAGAATGACCTCTCACTGTCATAGTTTGGCAGTAATCAGTGTGTGAAAATAGTACACTATTAAAAGGCCAGAAATGCATTCAGTGGCAATGTTCATTTTTTTTTTTTATTTAATGCAAAACTTTATTTAAATGCCTTTAGAAAGGATCACGGCCCCATATTTCTAGAGATTATTTTTTTCAAATGTTTTTTTTTAATTTATTTTTATTGATGCTTTGTGTATTTCATACATCATTTTCCCATTCGTTCAGGGCATAGACCCATTCCCTTCCCCCCCAACCCACCCCTACAATCCACAGATCTTGATTCTGCCCACCCCCCCCCCTAAGTTTTCTGCATCTTTCTCTGCTTTTTGTTTTGTTTTGTTTTCACTTTTTTTTAACAATAGGTGATAATTTGTGAGTACAAGATCCTTCATGTAAAACAACTTGCAAGCGTTGTGCCCAAACCCCACAGTTCATGGGTCTCACATCCTGAAAGGGGGGGCTTGTAGTTCAATAACGTTGATCAAAATGAGTGCCAGTATATATGTTTAGTGTACACCATTAACCCCAATCGAAGCCCTACCATTCTACCATGCCCCCTTTCCCGCAGATTGTTCCCCCAGGCTTAGAAAAGGGGCACAAGGTGATGAGAGCAAAACACTTACTTTCTCTGGAGTGATGTCTTGGTCTCTAGTCAGTTCTGGTTTTTTCTTTCATGGGCTGCCAGCTTGTCCAGTTAAACCTTTCGATCTACTACTGAAGCACATTGCAATTAGATATTTAGGATTTAAACAGGATAATATATAGCCAGGCCCTGCTGTTGAAGACCCGATCAAACATGGAAAAGATGTTGATGGAGACCGCAGTTGCAAGTATACAGATGGTCTCTGGGATTGCCAGAGAGTGTTACCAAAGACCACTAAACCAATAAAGCAAATATAGGTCTCCTTGAGTCAAGCAAGACTCCTCCGTCAGCACCAGCTACACCTCATCTGCCTGGAAATACTGTGCAGCAGTGGCAGCCATATGTCTGTATATCCCAAATCTAATTGGCTATTGGCTCTCTCTTTGGAGGAATAACCCATGGCTGATATCACAAGCTTACATCCTCTAATGGTTAGGAGATGTTATAAACCACACGAAGACCCTGCCATACTTGACAGAAGAAAATGTAGATCATGAATTGACATACCATCCAATCATCTGTGTCTATACCAAAGTAACCTACCATAACAATTAGCACTGTTTAAATACCCATATATCTAATTGTGTGTGCTTCAATTTTTTTTAATTGAAGTTTTGTGTAGTATGTACAACATTTTTTAACCAAATTTAGACCCAATTCCCCCTCCTTGCCACCTCCCTGTCAGAGGTCATGCATTCTGCCATACATATCTTTCATCTCTTAATCTTCTTAAAAGTTTTTTGGGGGGGTACTTGAGTGCATAGAGCTTAGATCAGGGATTTCTCAGGGCCACCGAAGCACTGGACAATTCGGCCAGGTGGATTGTTAGGTTTGATTCAATCATCTTGTGTGGCTGTGGGGGCAGAGTCGTCTTGCTAGCTGGTATAAAAGGTGGGCCTGTTGCTACTCTGAGACTTGAGTGCACAGAGCTTAGATAGGGGATTTCACAGGACCACCTGAATCGCAGAGTAAAACAGGTATAACCCCCCCTCCAACAACCGGAATTGTGGAGGGAATGTCGAAGTGGATTATTTGGAAAGCCTTCAGAACAGAAAGGGAAGAGTGAGTTAGACTTCCAAAAGAAAGATTAAACCTTAGACAAGTCAACACTCTATAAGCAAGGAGAAAAACAAATCAATCAAACAAACAAGGAAGGAAGGCATCTGAAGGAAGCAAGCAAAGCAAGGCTTCAACACAATGAAGAGGTGTTTGGGATTCGCATTCGAATACAGGCAAAGAGAAACCCACATGCCAGGGACATGAAGAAGGAACAACATGGGAAAGTTGCAGGATAATTCCACACCAAGCTCTACCAACCCTGTGGGAGATTCCTACAGTGGGAACTCCTTGGGGATGTCCCAGGACACGGATATTAGAAGTATAATTGTGGACATACTCAAAGAAATAAAAGACTATAAAGAACAAGTCAGAGAACTAAGGAGAGAGAATGAAAAACACAAAAAGTTTAAAAATTTTAAAATACACAAAAGTGGACCAACCAGGAGCTGTGGGACACTATGAAAAGATCAAACCTCTGCATCATAGGAATAGAGGAAGGAGAAGAATCCCAAGAGAATGGTGTTGATCAGATCTTCAACAGAATAATAGATGAAAATTTTCCCAAACGTAAAAAAGAAAAATTGATACAAATACAAGAAGCACATAGAACTCCAAACAGACAAGATTAGAAAAAAAAAATTCTACACACCATATCATAGTTAAAATGCTAGACACTCAAAACGAAGATAAAATTATGCAAGCCACAAGAGAAAAGTTACATATAAGAGGAAACCTATCAGAATTACAACTGACTTCTCAGTGCAAACTATGAAAGCAAGAAGAACATGGAGCAAAGCATTCCCAGTGTTAAAGGACAATAGATGCCAATCCAGGTTACTATACCCAGCAAAAAGGTCCATTATAGTTGAAGAAGAGAGAAAAATGTTCCATGACATAAAAATATGAAAGAATACATGTCCAGAAAACCAACCCTTCAGATAATACTTGAAGTAATTCAAAGGACAGAAGAAAGGAGCAACTATCCCCAGGCACCTAGAAAGAGAAATTAATAAAAGCATTACTGCAGATGTAGGAACCTAAACCAAAAACACAAGTGGATAATAAGGTGAAAGGAAGCAACACACATCTATCAGTTATAACATTAAATGTTAATGGACTAAACTCGCCAATCAAAAGACATAGATTGGGGGATTGGATTAGGAAACAGAACCCATCTATATGCTGTCAACAACAAATGCATCTTACCTTCAAGGATAGGCACCACTTTAAAGTGAAAGGATGGAAAAAAATTCGAAGCAAATGGTACCAAAAAGAAAGCAGGTGTTACTATTTTAATATCAGACAAAATAGACTTCAAAGTAAAAGAAATCAGAAGAGACAAGAAGGTCATTACATTTTTATCAAAGGAAAAATTTACCATGAAGATTTCACAATCATGAATATATATGCACCAAACTCTGGTGCAACAAACTTTATAAAGACAATTCTCCAGGACCACAAGAAACAGAATAAACCCTGTACACTCATAGTAGGGTGCCCTGTACAAAAGTCAATTCCAGATGGATCAAAGACCTCAACGTGAAACCCCAAACTCTGAAGGCAATAGAAGAAAAAGTTGAAAAAAAAAGAAAAGAAATATTTGCAGCAGACTACAAGACCTAGGCATAGGGGAAAACTTCCTAAATCAGACAGTACCTGCGCAAGAATTAAGGTCAACAATTGACAAATGGGACCTCATTAAACTCAAAAGCCTCTTTACATCAAAAGAAACTGTCGGACAAAGCATTGATTTTCAGAGTATATAAACTACTTCAAAAACATAGAAGAAAGAAAACAACTGACCCACGCAAAAGATGGAGCAAAGAGCTGAACAGAGATTTCACAAGTGAGGAATTGGAGATGGCTGAGAAACATCTTAAAAAGTGTTCAACGTCACTAATAATTTAGAAAATGCAAATTAAAACCACTTTAAGATATCATCTCATTCAGATAAGACTGTCTAGGATCAAGAAAATAAATGATACCGAGTGCTGGATAGGTTGTGGGGAAAGGGGAGCACACATCCATTGCTAGTGGGAGTGTAAACTTGTACAGCCACTATGGAAACCAGTGTGGAGAAAACTTGGTAGACTCAAAATGAGCTTACCATCTGACCCAGTCATACCACTCCTGGGTATATAGCCACAAGACTCTTCTTACCACAGAGATACATGCACGTTGCAGCTCTGTTCACAATAGCAAAAAGCTGGAACCAACCCAAATGCCCCTCGACTGATGAGTGGATAGAGAAAATGTGGTACATCTACACAATGGAGTTCTATGCAGTGGTTAAAAAAAAGACAACATCATGAACTTTGCAGGTAAATGGATGGAACTGGAAGATATTATGTTAAGTGAAGTAACACAGTCCCAGAAAAACAAACGATGAATGGTATCCCTCATCTGTGGATGCTAGCGCCAATAACCTAGTTGTAAACATTTCTTGTTGTGAGTGATGCATATTGGAAAGAACACCAACAACAGAGGGGACTGCATCAAGGAACTGACTGAAAGGGTGAATCTGGTGGGGTGGGGAGTTTGGGAGGGTGACATGAGCCTGGATTCGATATGTAACATAATCTTGTACAAAAAATAATATGTGTAAAACAATAAATTAAACAATAAAAAAATTTAAAAAAGGAAACAAACAAAAAAGAAACAGTCAAGGAAGTGAAGAGAAACCCCACAGAGTGGGAGGAAACATTCATGGCAGATACATCTGACAAAGCATTGATTTCCAGAATATATAAACTGCTCAAAAAACAAAGAAGAAAGAAAACAAATGACCCACTCAAAAGATGGAGCAAAGAGCTGAACACAGATTTCACAAGTGAGGAATTAGAGATGGCTGAGAAATATCTTAAAAAGTGTTCACTGTCACTAATAATTAAGGAAATGCAAATTAAATCCACTTTAAGATATCATCTTACTCCGATAAGGCTGGCTAGGATCAAGGAAACAAATGATACCAAGTACCGGAGAGGTTTGGGGAAAGGGGAACACTCATGTACGGCTGGTGGAAATATTACCTCATACAGCCACTATGGAAAGCAGTGTGGAGGACACTTGGAAGACTTGGAATGAACTTGCCACCTGACCCAGCAATACCACTCCTGGGTATGTATCCACAAGACTCATCTTACCACAGATATACATGTACAGCCATGTTTATTGCAGCTCTCTTCACAATAGCAAGGAGGTGGAACCAACCCAAGTGCCCTTCAACTGAAGAGTAGATAGAGAAAATGTGTACATCTACACAATGGAGTTCTATGCAGCGGTAAAGAAAGATGACATCATGAAATTTGCAGGTAAATGGCTGGATCTAGAAGATATCATGCTGAGTGTAGTAACGCAGTCCCAGACAAACAAAGGACGAATGTTATCCCTCATCTGTGGATGCTGGCACCAATTACCTAATTGTATGACAAACTGAGCAATGTCAATGTCATCTGAAAACAACTGTGCTCTTATATTGTAGAGTCCCTTAAAAAATAAACAAAGAAAAAAAATTTTTGATGCTGAAGTTTACCATTTTGGGCTCGAATTTACTATTTCAGTCAGATCTTTGACCTAGTCTTTTTGTTGTTGTTGTTATTCCTTCTCATTTATATATCCTTCCAGAATATGCCTATATGGACCCCATAGATATACCCAAATTATGACGTCTGAAAATAAACTTTAGATTAATTCCAACACATGTTTAAGGTTTTACATTTTTTTTATGTGTATGAGTGTACTCTCTGCATGTAAGGTGGTGCACCCATGTCCTGCAATACCACGGAGGTCAGAACAAGGTGTCGGTTTTCCCTGGAACTGGAGTTAAAGACGGTTCATAGCCGCCATGTGGGTGTCGGGTCCTCTGCAAGAGCAGTAGGTGCTCTTAACTGCTGAGCCATCTCTCCAGCCCCGGGTTTTACATTTTGATAGTAGGATTGTATTCAGATAAAGAAACAATGTTATTTTGCTTTCCTACATTACAAAGCAAGTTGATGAGTAAAATAAGGTATTATATTTACTAAGAAACAAATAAAAAGAAATTATTCAGTTTGCCTTCTAAAGAGACAATTGGTGCTAGCATCCAGAAATGAGGGATACCACATGTCCTATGATTTAGGGGACTGTGTTACTTCACTTAACATAATGACTTCAATTTCCATTCATTTACCTGCAATGTTCATGATGTCATCTTTCTTTACCATTGTATAGAATTCCATTATGTACATGAACCACAATTTCTTTATCCATGTATCTGTTGAGGGACACTTGGGTTTCTTCCAGCTCTTCATTATTGTGAATAGAGCTGCAATAAACATAGATGTGCATGTATCTCGGTTGTAGGATGACTCTTGTGGGTATGTACCCAGGAGTGGTATGACCAGGTCAGGTGGTAAGCTCTTTTTCAGTTTCTTAAGAAACACACTGCTTTCCATAGGGGTCTCAAGAGATTGCATTCCCATCAGCAGTGCATTAGTGTTCCCCTTTCCCTACAACCTCTCCAAAATATACATATGTAGATGCCATACATATACCAAAGTTATGACATCTGAAAATAAACTATAGGGTACTTACAAAACATGTTTAGTGACTCACGTGTTGACAGTAGAGTTGTATGCAGGTAAAGAAAAAATATTACTTTTCAATCCTACATTAGTTAGCTGGAAGCTGGTGTGCCCCCTGAAATGATCAGCCTGCAGCAGCTCCTTATCTCAGATCTGGAGCTCCCTGGGTGTGCTGATCCTCGTCTGCTCATTCAAGCCCTATTTTTTTTCCCAAAGCCAATTTTATTGAACCATGTTTATTTCATACAAAATTTCCTAATCAAATCTAGACCCATTCCCCGTTCCTTGCCCCCCACCCCATGAGAGCTCATGCATTCTGCCAAACGTTTTTCATCTATGTTTTAGTCTCTTTTAAAATTTTCAATGCAGAAGTTTACTGTTTTGGGCAGAAGTTCAACTTTTCAGTCAGTTCTTTGGCCCAGTCTTTTTCTTTTTTCTTTTTTTTTTTTGTTCCTTCCAATTTGCACCACTCCAAAATATGCATATATCAAGAATATGACATCATAGGTTATAGCATTTTCACCTTATGATTTTTTTCTGTTTTTCTTTATTAGGCTGAAAGATGACATGATTTCCTTAAGGAAGTGTTTGAGGGCTCCTCCTTGGCAATCCCAAACAACAATCAGATCTGACCTTGTGCTCTACAATAGGGTCTTCCCTTCCCATGGTCAACAAATGAGGTCCAGTAAGCACCGAATCCTGTATTGATCTTTTGGTATTGGTGGCCATGATACAGCCAGGGTAGTCCAACAATAGCAGTCTATACTCTGAAGAGGCTGAAACCCCAATAGTTTCTCAGTCCACATGTTGGATGTCACAGTAGTCCCCATCTGGCACTGAAGGTTTGGAGGATTCTTGGAGAGACATGAGTCTTCAGTCCATATTGGAATGTTGAAAATCTGTGTCTCATATCTTTGAAGGATGGCAAAAGCAGTGGAAGACACGGGGTAGCTGCACTTGCCAGTAAGAATTAAAAACAGGAGAAAGAGAATGCTACAAGGTGATATGGTACAACAGAAAAATTATAGAGAACATTTGTATGTGCCAATCCCAAAGTTATTATTATACAGATTTTATGTAAAACAAATGTGGACAACAGCAATTTATATCTCCATTTAACTGAGATGTATTACCATTTTTATCAGAGCATTTAAACCAATGTTGTTTAATATACACATATTTACTTTTACTAAGTCCTAAAACACCATGCAACTTGTAGACAGTGTCTGGGCAAAACTGGATACTTGTTAAACTCACATCAATTAAATATGCATATCATGTTGTAGCATTCTCTTTCATCTAAAAGATGATTTAATGTAAAAATTAAGTTTGCTTCCCAAGTTAATCACATACAGTCACCCAAAACAGCGTGGGTGAATTTGATGAAATCTGTGCCTTGATTCCACCCTACAGGTATGTATTATACAACTGCCTACTGGAGACTCATCGGTCAAAACACAAAAACCTAAAAAAAAAGGGAGGGGATACAGATAGGTATGAAACCTTTTTGTCAAAAACCTTGCAATTCACTGCCTTCTTTAATTGACTAATAGACATAGGAACTGTGAAAAGGATTATTCTCTATTCAGAACCAAATATAATACTAAAGTCTCCTTAAGCTATGCACTTAAGCAAAATATATTAATACAGGAGCTCTGACATCAGCAATGGATTATTCTACCAAGCGAGAATGGTTGGCCAGGGGATCCCAGCTCCCACAAAAGTAAACGCTCCTTGCCTCTAACTGGGATTCTGAGAAGAGAGGCCAATAAGGCCCTGCTGTCAAAAACCGGATGTTAACATTGGAAAGATCTATCGAGACCAAACACATGCCAATGTACAGATGGCCTCTGGAAAACCAGAGAGTGGTTAGGACCAAAGTCCACTATAACAATAAAGCAAATATAGTCCTTGAGTCAAGCCAAGACTCCTCCATCAGCACCAACCCTACTACTCCTCACTTGCCTGGAAATACTGTGAGCAGAGGCAGCCATATGCCTGTATATCCAAATCTTAATTGGCTATTGGCTCTCCCTTGGAGGAATAACCCACGGCCGATGCCAAAGCTGCATCCCATAATGGTTAGGAGATGTTATATAAGCCACGAGTGAAGGAATCCTGTTATGTTCAACAGAAAAAAATGTAAATTCAAGGGATTAACATACCATCCAATATCTGTGTCTCAATACCAAAGTAACCTATGTAACAATTAATACTGTTTAAAAAATACCTATATATCTTATTTGCTTGTGCTTCATTAGTAGGATTGAAAGGTTATTCCCTGGACAAACTGTCAGCCCTGAAAGAAACGCCCATAGAAGTGCCAGAGTCCAAGACAACAGCTCCAGAGAAGTAGACTGTCTTGCTTCTCATCACCTGTAGCCCTTGTCTGAGCCTAGGGAAAAATCTGCATAAGAGGGGGCCATAGGTAGAATGTAAGGGCTGTGATTGGTGAACGGTGAACCTTACAGTCATATAGCCTGGACACTCATTTGATCAACTTGATTGACACTCAGACATACAGCTCCCCCTGCTGGATGGTGGGACAAGGGGCTGTGTGGGTTTGGGCTACAACTGCTTGCAAATTGGTTCAAATGTCTTTAGTAGAGTATCAGGCCATCCCAGAAAATATTCTGGAGGACTGTGATATTACTGCTGTGTCCATTTTAGTAAAAAAAAAATGAAAAAAAAAAAAAAAAAGAACCAAGGAGGGCTGTAGGAATGGAACTTTGGCTCAAGGAAGGACTTGCAAGTCCTGTCCCAGAACATCCATGAGTTTATCTGATATCTCAGTGGCTATTTAGGTTGCTTCTGTGAGTTATCGTGTGTCTCTGTGAGGTCTGAGATATTGCATGTTATCTGCTCGCCTATCTCTGCAAAGGTTCTTGATGGCCTCTTCCATTGTAGCGTATTGAAGCAAAATGTCACACCTCTAGTTTACTGGTTGTACAAACAGGAGCTCTACTTCCCCCAGTAGGAGCCAAGGTGGCTCACCCTTCCCTCTCCTGCCCCGCCCCCCCCCCCACTTCCTTGCCCAGAGCAAAGTAGCGTTTAGTATATAAACACATTGCTGGCATGAATAAAAATGAGTCTTTTTACCAGACCCTCTCTCTGAGTCCATTTCCTTTGTCTTAGGGTTATTTCTCATGGTTCCCTCCCCCCTCCTTGCCAGAACCTCAGCCTAGAAACTGTTAGCCTGTTGGCAGGAGATAGCTCTGAGGCTTATAGCCTTGTGAAGCTGCCAGCCTGGTTCTAAGAGGGAGGAACATTGTGTGGATTGTGGCCACACATGATTAAAGGACCAACAGATGATAAATATATTAGATGACAACCCACATGCATGTTTTAGAATAATATAAAATTAAAATGAAAAAATGCAAATCAAGAAATATGATATGGAAATAACATGCAGTTTGTTTTCAAAAGATACAATTTTATTTTATTTCTATGTGTATGAGTGTTCTGTCTGCATGTAGGTTTATGCAACCTGTATCATGCAATGCGCAGAGGTCAGAAGAGGGCATCGGATTCCCCTGGACCTGGAGTTAAAAACAGTTCTTAGCCAATATGTTGGTGCTGGGAATTGAACCCTGGTCCTCTGCAAGAGCAGTTGGTGCTCTTAACCACTAAGCCATCTCTCCAGCCCCAAGATATGATTTTAATATAGGTGCAGTGTATCAGGCTGGTGTAACTTAGTCTTTCTGGGTGCTTAACAATCCTACTTAACACCCATGCCAATTTGGCCAAGTGTCCTAAGGGTTAACTTTGTTCCTTGCCCTCAGAGGTCAACTAAGTCTTAGGGGACTTTCCATGGGAGGAATCTCTTGAAACATCCTGGAAATATGGGTCACCAGTCTTCCTGTTCAGGAAGGTCTTGAAGATCCACTAATGCAACCTCAGCCAGTGTCCAGTCTATAAAGAGGAAAGTCTGCTCATGCTTCAGAAAAGGAAGCCTCGTCTAGCAAGACCTGATTTTGTCCTCAAGTGGATGGAACTGGTAAATGAAAAGTTGAAAGGAGCTAGGGGCTCCCACCCTCCTTCTCCCCACAAAAAAACCCAAGAGACCCCTGAGGAGCAGATCCTCAATTGACCTCAAGAAAACAAAAATATTGGTTAATCTGGGCTAACTGTGTGGACTTAAGCATCCAAAGGAAAGTAAAACCAGAAATAAATAATCAGTAAGATGAGAGAAATTGTACTTCAGATATAAAACTTGAGATCTCAGTAAAAAGACAAAAAGAAAAAAAGAGAGAACACTGTTGTTTGGCCTATCTTCAATTCTTACTGGCAAGAGCATCTACTCTGTGGCTGCCACTGCTTTTGCCACTATTCAAATACATAAGCAACAGCTTTTTTAACCTTCCAAGATGGAATGAAGACTCATGTCTCTCCAAGAATCCTCCAAACCTTCAATGCCAGGTTGGAACTACTGAGATACCCAGCTTGTTGACTAAGGAGCTAAGGGTATTTCAGCCTCATCAGAATATAGACTGCCATTGTTGGACTACCCAGGCTGCATCATGGAAGTCAGTACAGGGGGATCAAGACAGTACATGTTCTTATTGGACTTCATTTGGGGGACCATGGGAGGGAAAGACCCCAGTGTGGAGTAAAAAGGCAGGATTGATGGGTGTTTGGGCTTTCCAAGGGGGAACCTCTGAGCACTCCCTTAAGGAAAACATGACATCTTTTAGAAAAAAATAAAACTCCAAATTCAGGATATACTATATTAATGATATGATATATGTACATTATATATAAAATATAAAAAAAAAAAAAAAAAAAAAAAAAAAAAAAAAAAAAAAAAAAAAAAACTCTGAAAGAGAAGTTACAGTAAAAGATGGAAGACATACATGGCAGAGAACAAGGACTCAGGTGGGGTGGGGCAGGGAAAGGGAAGGGACTCTACATTTGATTGAGAAAAGGTGTATGATTTATGGAAACACTTTAATAACAATAAAATATAAATAATTTTTAAAAGTAAAAACATAGATTGTGTATAAGAATAAGTGAACAAGGGGCTGGAGGAATGGCCTAGCAGCGGTTAAGAGCCCCAACTGCTCTTGCAGAGGACCCGGGTTTGATCCCCAGCACCCACATGACAGCTGAGAACCGTCTGAAACTCCAATTCCAGGAGAACTCCAGTTCCAGGGGAATCCGAGACCCTCTTCTGACCTCCGCGGCATTGCACGACACGGGTGCCCCAAATTGTAAGCAGACAGTACATTCATACACATAGAAAAATAATAAATAAATAAATAAATAAATAAATAAATAATAAATAAAATAAGTGAACAAGGAAAGAGGTTCAGGAAAACTAGTTTTTATCCAATTTAGGCTCATTAAAGTCAAATTATTGTTTGTAATGTAATGCCAGTGACCTCTGCAAAACGCTCACTATGTTAAGAGTCCTAGAGACTTGTGTGAAGATATATGCCTCCTTAAGACAAAGGAGTCCCTCGGTCCTGGCAAGGTGGAGTGCCAAGTACTCAGATTTGCTGTAGTCCTGATTAAGAAGGCCAGGCGTGGTGGCACACGCCTTTAATCTTAGCACTTGGGAGGCAGAGGCAGGCAGATCTTTGTGAGTTCAAGGCCAGCCTGGTCTACACAGTGAGTTCCAGGACAGCTGGGGTTACAGGGAGACCCTGACTCAAAAAGATAAAAAAATAAAATAAAGAAGGCTTCTTTCATGGTTACCATCTTACTGTGCACTTGAGTAATCAGATTAAAGTGGCCAAGAAAGGGGGACACCTGAAAGGGGCTGAGTTTCTGTGGTGAGTTCTCAGAAGAGCCCATGGGACTTCACTGAAAGAGAAATTTGTTGCGAAGCTGAGTTAATACACTGAATGTCTACACTTTCTGGAAAAAATCTGCATGCTGTTAACTGTCTTTCATTCTGAGTGAAATAAAAATTGGCATTTTCTTAAAAAAAAAAGCAAGCTGGGCTTGGTGCATGTCTTTAATCCCAGCACTCAGGAGGAAGAGGCAGCCTGGTCTACAGAGCAAGCTCCAAGCCAGCTGAGACTAAAGGGAGACCCTGTCTTAAAAATACCCCCTAAAAAGAAGCTAGAATTTGCATATTTAGAGTGAATATGCAATGTTTGTATGTATAAGCTTGATATGCTTCATTTACAATAATTATCTAGACCTATTAATTTGCCTATAAATTTCATAATTTAATTTTTATAGCTTAATAAAATTCCATCATGTACATGTATGACACATTCATTTTTCATTCATCAGTTTTTGGACATGTGGACTGATTTGCCTTCCTTGTTATTGTGAAGAAAGCAGCAATAAAAATGGATGTCTAATTTTCTCTGTGTAGGATATGGAGTCCTTCATTTCTATGCCCAGGATTTTTATACTTGGGTCATATGATATTTTTATTTTCAACATTTTGAGAAAACTCCACAGGATTTTCTTTGCAAGTGTACAAGTTTACACTCTCACCATCAGTGAATAATGGTTCTATTTTCCCTAACTTCTCACCAGCATTTGTTGTCTTTTATTTTCTGGATGTTAGCATTCTAAGTGGGGTAAAAAGGAATCTCATTATTTTTTTTAACTTTTCCTGACTGTTAAAGGCTAAACATATTGAAAATTTTGAAATTTTTTTTAGCAGTTTGTGTTTCTTCTTAAACTGTTTCTAAATGTAAATCCCCTTCCCCCCAATGAAATACGGATAATGTTTGCCTTTTTACATGCCAGTTTTATGTAAATACAACAAAGGCTGTTGTCAGTTCCAGTTTCTACTCTTGGTCCTATAATACCCTCCTCATGAAGGAGATGACACTGTCTACCATAGCTGGCTGACCAGGTGTCTCATCTGAGGAGCAGCATTCCATAACAGTGTCCAAGATTCTCACACAAAGCAAGGGAGCTTGACGAACTCAAAGGAAACTAAGTCAATGAAAAGCCCATGTGAGCTCCCTGGAAAAATAACTGGACAGAGAGCAACTGGCTGGAGAATCTCCATTCTCCTCACTAGTCATTAACATTCATATAAACATGGGGAGGAAAGCCACCTTGTGAAACTTGTAAGTTTCAGGGACTTTCTGAGACTTGTGTTATAAATTTCCCCCATCTTAAGGAGCTCCCTCCTGGATGGAAATGTTTCCATTTGTAGGATACTGCTACAAAACAGATGCTATGGAAATACACTTGTGTTTGGCCCAGTTGATTCACATCTAGAATCCATTTATCTAATTAAATGTTACCATTGGAACATGGTACAGATCCAGGCAAAATAAACAAAAACATGATTTCATTTCAAGTAATATAATAGTACATGGACAGTGAGAATAACCAACTCTTTAATACTCTAAAACTTGAGATTACAAGGAATTTAGAAACTGTCAAATAAATACAATGAAGTAGTACTGATTGCATAAAAGGCACTGATTGGCAAGCCCTCCTATGGTGCCTTAGTAATAATATTTGCTGATCTCCATAAAAGGCAAGTGCAAGCTCAGTCTCTCTGAATTCTGTATATCTGTATGTTTGTAGACAGCTGTATACTGAGAAGATTTTCAACCAAACAAATAAGAAAACAAAACAATGTAATTTCTAGCACCTTAAGGAATTTGCACTAAAACAACTTGGTCTACATTATATATTCCTCTTGATTCCTATTTTGATTGACTTTGGCTTCTTAAAGTGTTGCTGTTTCTTTTATAAGTGGATGTTAAACTTTTTTCACTTTGAAATTACTAGACTATTTTTATGTTTTCCAGAATTAATAGCATGGATTGCTTATAATACTTTGAAAGGGCGGGTACAGACCACATATTTAAAACAGCTTTTTCTTAGTTCTGCATCTTTTTCTATCCACCAGTTTGAGCTCCAGGAGCAACTCAGCTGACAGGAAGCTGAGCAAGCTCACACTGTCATTTGTGAAGTTCTCATCAATCATTTTGGCGGGGGAGGGTCAGGATCTCATGATAAAGATGGAGCTAATGACATCTCAAATTAGGATGCAGACTATCTCAGCTTTCACAAAAACATGGATCCCATTGATTCTGATTCATTTGGAGAGAGAAGGGGAAGAGTGTGGTGGGAGCAGTGAGGCTTTCTGTGGTCATTTGTTAAAATGACTTTTTAATGACAGCATAAAGGGTTTTCCCATTTAAGGTCCATAGCAGAAATAGAAACATAAATGAATCACACTCTTCAACTTTTGTCACAAAACCGATGAAAGAACTAGAGATACTTAGAAGAATGAGAGGAAAAAGATGCAAAACTTCAATTTCAGTATGCTCACTGTCTCTTCATTAGCATTTATTAGTTAAGTAAAAAAACAAAGATTTCCATAGGTCAGAAGTTCCCTTTTTATAGCTCCTAAATGCCATGTATCTGATAATGAGAATTTTAAAACATTGATTAAATTAAAATTAGCATGATGTATCATAAAACAAGATTTAGTGATTTCTAAAAGTTTTAAAGGGTAAAGAAGCAGTTTTCTTCTTCTCTGTTACTTTTTAGGTGTCAAATTATTTAATCATTTCTCAAAACATACATTGCTTCAATAAGATAGAAATTGACAAACCGAGTTTTATTTCCACTGCACCCGTACAAGATAATTGGCTTCCCCTACCTTGATGAGCAGCTTGCCTAACTTACAGTCCAGATCCACATCGAGTCTGTTCAGCAATTCTCTGTACCACAGTCTAGCAACAGTCAGAGTGACCGATGGGACCAGGCTCATCTTCTTTCCTTTTACTTTCCATGGTGCTTGACATTAACTCAAGATTATCATTCTGAGATGTTTCACTGCTTCTCACATTAATTCATTTAAATGCTTGGAACAGGCATGATGGTGTCTTTATCTTAATGAGGATTTGCCTTGGCAACCTCAGTTTGGATGTGGAGTCATTGCTAAGAGACACCTGGGATTGGAAGGCAATTGCTTCCTTCTTAGAAAATCAAGGATACTTGTACTTACTCATAGCCTCTTATAATATCCATTTAGTAATGAAAATATTATAGCTAATTGTGGTAAAGTGGGACTTTAGAGCAAATGATTTGCTTGCTTAATGCTTAGTTTTTTCCCCTGAATGATAGTAGCATTCACATATATTTAATAGGTCCTGAATGACTTTGACATGGAGCCTTGTATGCAAAAAGCAAGGTGACTGGTTGACAGCAGACATGGTATTTCTGTTTAATTTTGCATCTGATGGCTTAAAAACACTAAACTTCATACACCCAAGAAGGGACTTGGAAGACACAGATAGCAAATGACACTAGATGGAGATGAGGAGATGGCTCAGTGGGTAAGAGCACTTGCTATGCATGCATGGAGACCTGAGTTCTGATGCCCGGGAGGGTGGGATGGACATCCACACTGCATTTGCGGAGAGGGAGCAGGGAGAGAGGCATGCTAGTGGTTAGCTCATTACCTTTGTTTTATTCAGTCCAGGACTGCAGCACATGGAATGGGTTCACATATGAGTGGATCTTCCTATTATGGTTTTAACACAATTAAGAAATTATCTCATACACATTCCTAGAGGTTCTTAGGTAATTCTAGGTTCTGTAAAGCTGACAACACTGACCACCACATCAACTTCTGATATGATTACCTAGGAAAAGAGAATGGCACAAAAACAATGTTCTTCATCACTGAAGATAGGGCTTATTCATAGTCCTGTGTGTAACCACAGCGTACTCATGGGTTCATCAAGTGGGACTCAGGTAGAATTGCTTCTTTGATGCCCTATCTAGAGTGAATAGGTACTTGTTCACTTTTCCAAGTAAAAAAAATTAACATAGGCCAGGCGTGGTGGTGCACACCTTTAATCCCAGCACTTGGGAGGCAGAGGCAGGTGAATCTCTGTGAGTTCAAAGCCAGCCTGGTCTACAGAGAAAGCTCCAGGCCAGCTGGGACTAAAGGGAGACCCTGTCTCAAAAATATCAAAAAAGTTTAACATCCATTTGTAAAAGAAACAACAATTAAGCTGTCACAAAACTAGGGCTTGAATCCTAGCACTTGGGAGGCAGAGGCAGTGGATCTCTGTGAGATTGAAGCCAGCCTCCTCTATATAGTGAGCTCCAGCCTAGCTGGGGCTACAGGGAGACCCTGTCTCTAAAAGAGAAAAGAAAAAGTTGTCACAGAACACCAGAACACTAATCACTACCTGTAAGCTGGCAGTGATGCAGATGATTTTCCAGGAATCTGTCTCAGGTGATCCTAAGAAAAGATACAGAAGAGCTGCCAGGATCTAAGCAATCCCTATCCATCTGTTTTTCTCTGGGCAAACATAACTGCAGTATATAAGTCTCCTCTTCAAAATTAGGCTCACCTAAAAAATTAGGCTCACCTGACTAGGATATTATCATTCCGTTAGGAGAACAGAGGTTCAAAATCATCAGAAGAAAGACACGTCTTATTAATCTATGGTTGTACTATTGATAAAGGTGATAAATCATGTGAAAAATCCCAAAGAAAACACCTCTTTTTCATTGCTCAGCAAGTTTTCACCGAATTTAGGGAAGCTATCACTTTTAGAGTGAAAATTCACTTGGGCGTTAAAAATTAACTTCCACTGGGGCTAGAGAAATGGCTCAATCAGGAGAGTGACTGAGGTATAAGCATGACTCCAGGACCAAAGTCATAAGCAAAGGCAACTGTGTGCACAATATATACCTGTAGGGACAGGGATCATGCGGGGGACCCATGGGCAGCCAGTCTAGTCAAAGTGTGAGCCTTTCCTCAAAAGGTAAGGTGGAGAGCAAATGATAAGACATCCCAGTGTTGACCTCAGTCCTCCACACACATGTGTATACATGTACACACACACACATAAAAAACACATACATACATACATACATACATAACACACACACATGAATTAACTGTCATTATCCCTTAGAATGAATTACTTAATTTACATTTAGTTATCAGATAGTAAACCACAGTAAAATAACAGACAGATTTTAATGAATGTAAGTACTTTAAAAGCTCTTTACATAGACCAATCATTATATATTATATGTGTATAAATTCATATATATGTGTGGAAATTACTTATATTTTATACTACTTATATAATATGATTATAACATGCATTTATATACACATAAGTACACTATATATTTAATTATATATTTATCCCCAGGCTATTAGTCCATTTACTCTCCCCTCATACATCCATTTCGCTGGGTTGACAGACCGAAGGAGAGAATCTATTTTATGTTATTTTATTTCCTTTACTCCTTTCTCACTACAAAAGAAAGTCATGAAAATTAAGTGAATAGCAGTATTTTGCAAGAGACATCAATTTGCACATAAGGGTGAATTTACAACCTCATTTAATAACTAGGCTTAACTGTAGATCCAGATCTTCCCAGAGTCTAGGTCATCTCAGGCATTGGAAAGAGTTGTGTTCTAAAGATGGCAGAATTGGCAATCTTGATGTCTTCTAAGAACAACCTTTTAGATCCACCTTGGTTTGTCCAGAACAAGCTAATGTCACTTATTCTTATTGTCTCATGTATGTGTAATGTCACTCTGTTTTCATTTCTCTGTCAAAATATCACTGGTAACATTAGGTATCTTTATTTAAAGAAATCCAAGTGCGTTAACTTGGGAACTCTGAAAAGACATAAAAATGCAACAGAAAATAGCTATATTGGTTTGTTTTCTTTGTTGCTATGGGAAAACACTGAGTGAAAGGGAACTTGGTGAGGAAAGGATTTATTGCAACCTATTGCAACCTACTGAGTGAAGCTAGGCCAGGAGCTCAAGCAGGAACCTGAGGCAGGAACTAAAAGAAACACTGACTATGGAGGAATACTGATTATACCTTACATCTCTGGCTTGCTACACTACTTCTACTACACAACCCAGGGTCAGCTGCCCAGGGATGGCATTGACCACCATGGGCACAGCCTTCCCACATCATCCATAAATTAAGAAAATGCCTCATAGACATAGCCATGGGCCAGTCCAATGGAGAACATTCCTCAAGTAAGGTTCCTTCTTCTCAGGTGTGTGGCATTGACAACTGAATCTATGGAGTACACAGAGAGGATGTATGCTCCTAATGGAACAGCCTTTAAGGCAATATTTACCTGAACAATCCAATCTGATTTTAAGTCTTACATCTAAATGGAAACACAGCTGAGAAATGGACATGAAGAAACATTTAGCTTTGTAGCCAAATAATTCAAAGGCATCACTAAACACACTTATTCTCAAGTTACAAAGTAGAGATCTCATAAGAGCCCAAGTCAGAGCCCTCACCTATTTAATGATAGTGACACAATCAGACAGGACTTCACCAAAGGGCAGATGAACTGAAATTTCTAAAGCCAGGACAATATATATGTGAAGAAATGAGACCAAGCTAATGCATTTTAATTGAATTTATTATGAGGCATATCACCACAGTCTGAAGTTAATATTTCATATAGCTCTTAGAGGCATGTATAAATGCAGTGATTTGCAGATGCAATCACATAAACACCATAAAAACAAGTGCAGTGGAACTCAAGTAATGAAAGTGTATAGATATATGTATAGATATATCTCAATGAGAGTTTCTGACTTATGCTCTAAAATCAAATGCTCACAGGGAGAGAAGTAAATCAACTAATTTTCACCTCCAGTGTTTTCTATCCAACCTTCCTATGCCAATGAAAACTTTCTTCTCAAGAAGTCCATCTCCTATTCTCAGGCCTCCTGTGTCTGTGATCCAGAGTTTAATTGGGGTTGCTTCATGAGCATAGACGGGAGGTTATTTACTGGAGCTTGGGCACTTCAGTGGCCACACCACTGAAGAAAATGACACCTCCTTCAGTGGGAGCCATTGATAGTCCCTCAAAGAGAGAGTAAGATATTGAGGTACCCAAACTTTTAAGAAATTAATTCATGTTTGTGTATATGCAGGTGCCATGGTATATTTGTGGATGTCAGAGAACAACTTGCAGGTGTCAGTACTCTCCTTCCAATATGTGAATTGCAGGTATCAAAGTCAATCTTCAGGCTTGACAGCAAGACATTCACCCTTACAGGCACATCTTGTGTTCCAGCACATTCACCAGCACAAGAGACCACGTATGCATGTGCTAAAGTTTCTTACAGTAAGCTTTTGTGGTGTTTAGAGGATAATCATTTTATCTTCTTTGGGGTTAGGTTTAAAGGATTGTAATCATCCTGCCTTGAAAAGGATGCCAACTGGAGCAGGAAGCAAACCATCACATCGCACATAACCAGGAAGCAGAGAATGAACAAGAGGCATGTCTGCACTATAAAACCTCAAGGCCTTCCCTCCAGTAACCCATTCCTCCAGCAACTTTCCAACTTATATAGCTTCAACATTATTGCTATGTATCTCAGGATGACTTTGAACTTCTGATACCTCTACCTCTACCTTCAGGGTGCTAGAACTACTGTCTGCATCACTACAATTGCTTCTTGTGGTTATGGGATGGGACCCAGAGCTTTGTGAAGTTTAGGCAAGTACTCCACCAACTGAGCCATATTCTTAGCCCCTTTCTTCAATGATTCTAAGACAAAAAAATAATGGTTTAGTGTTTTCTATTCTATTTTATCTTAAATGGGGGCTTTGATATTCCCTCTTATTGCTGGATGTTTAGTTTAAGGAAGTAAGTTTGTTCTTTTATATCTCCCCTCTTGTTTCCTATCTCCCTCTAAAACAAGTCTTCCTAAGCAGCCCTAGCTAGCCTTGAACTCTCTGTTGCCCCATCTCAGCTTTTGCAATGATGCACTCAAAGCCATGTGGCTCCATGCCAGCTTCCTTTTTCTCTTACAATATAGGTGGTTTCAGTTCTGACTTGCCTTCACCCCATCTGAAACATTTTGGTATGCTGAGTTTCTATTTTCAGTTACATCAAAGTAGTTCCTGTGTGCCCTATTGACTCATTAGCTATTCAAATGTTACAAAATACCCACATATTTGTGTATTTTTAGGTTTTCTTTCAATGATTTATTTTTGGTTCCATTCCATTGTGATTATTTTTAAAAACTTGAATATTTTTGATATTTATTAATTTATTAAAACTCATATTGTATAAGTAGAAATTTAACTCTATTTCCATTTTGGTATTTTTTTCATTTTTTTTATTAATTTTTATTTATTTCTGTATGTGTATGAATGTACTGTCTGCATGCAAGTCTGTGCACCCATGTCGTGCAATGCCGCGGAGGTCAGAAGAGGGTCTCGGATTCCCCTGGAACTGGAGTTCTCCTGGAATTGGAGTTTCAGACAGTTCTCGGCCGCCATGTGGATGCTGGGGATCGAAGCCAGGTCCTCTGTAAGAGCGGTCGGCGCTCTTAACCACTAGGCCATCTCTCCAGCCCCTCTATTTCCATTTTGTAATAACATAACTAACCTGGTGAGATGGATGGCTCAGCTGGTAAAGGCACTTACTTGCAAATCTGATGACCTGAGTTTGATCCTCAGAGCCCACTTGATGGTAAGAACTATTTCTTGCCATACAATTAGGTAATTGGTGCTAGCATCCACAGATGAGGGATACCATTTGTCCTTTGTTTTTCTGGGACTGTGTTACTTCACTCAGCATGATATCTTCTAGCTCCATCCATTTACCTGGAAAGTTCATGATGTTGTCTTTCTTTACCGCTGCATAGAACTCCATTGTGTAGATGTACCATATTTTCTCTATCCACTCGCCACTTGAGGGGCACTTGGGTTGGTTCCAGGTTTTTGCAAGTTTTCCTCTGAGCTCCATGAGAATGTTGTGGCACATGTACACACACACACACACACACACACACACACACACACACACACACACACACACTGAATTAAAAAATAAATGAAGAACCAGGCATGGTAGTGCATGCCTTAAATCCCAGCACTTAGGAGGCAGAGGCAGGTGTATCTCTGTGAGTTTAAGGCCAGCTTGGTCTAAATAGCAAGCTCCAGGACAGCTGGGGCTACAGGGAGACCCTGTCTCAAAAACAATAAATAAATAGCGGTTAAGAGCGTCGACCGCTCTTGCAGAGGACCCGGGTTCGATCCCCAGCGCCCACATGGCGGCCGAGAGCCATCTGAAATTCCAATTCCAGGAGAACTCCAGTTCCAGGGGAATCCGACACCCTCTTCTGACCTCCGCGGCATTGCACTACACGGGTGCACAGACTTGCACGCAGACAGTACATTCGTACACATACAGAAATAAATAAAATTAATAAATAATTAAAAAAATTTAAAAAATTAAAATAAATAAATAAATATTAAAAATAGAATTCAATGCTACTGAAATACTATATTTATTTCTGAAATTATTTTGTTTTCATTTGTTCTCTGTGTGTATATGTGTATATGTGTATGTGTGTAGGTACAGCAGACTTTGTATTTCACTGCTTTGTGTTTAACTGTGAATAGATATTTGGTGCGTCCGATTCTTTTGAGAACATTCTACACTTAAATTTTAAAACATCAAATTTGGATCATTACACCCTAATTTTACTTACATGTAAACACTTTTATTAATCTAGCTTTGACCCTCATTCATAGTATAATATATATATATATATTGATAGAAGATATATACTATATATATACTATCTTGTCAAACATTGAATGTTTTTACATAATCCCAATAGTACAGATTTAAATTATTTTGATAATTCATCCTGTTATCAAATCTATGGATAGTTTAAAGTAATGTTAAAAACTAAATTGTAACACTTGTTCCAGTTAGTAGAGATACGTTCAGCATTTCTCATAGATTAAGTTTCAGAGTGGTGAGCTCTTTATACCTTTCTGTATCTATTGTTGTCTTCATTTCTCCCTCATTTGAAGGACATTTGCTCAGGTTAGGATTCTCATATACAGTATTTTCCCCCATTAGGACTTTAAGCGTATGGTCTACCAACGTGGCCTCCTAGCTTCCAATGTCAAGGAGATTTCTGTTCAGGTTGGAATTTTTGGAGGAGAGGTTGTCATTGTTTTCAAAATTTATTTATTGATTGTGTGTGTGTGTGTGCGTGTGTATGTGTGTGTGTGTGCGTGTGTGTGTGTGCGTGTGTGTGTGTGTGTGTGTGTGTGTGTGTGTGTGTATAGGGGTGGTGTATGTTGTGGAGGTCAGAGGAAATTTTCAGGAATTGGGTCTTTCCTTCCACTGTTTGGGTTTCACGGGTCCAACTCAGATCATCATGCTCACAGCAAGCATCTATTCTCCAATTATATTTTTTAACCCAATGCAATGAGTTCTCTTCATGAGTATAAAGAAAAACTAGACACAACCAAGACTCAAAGAGGGAGGAGGTTTATTATCTGCAGCCGGCAAGGAATGTAGGAACCATTCCCAAAATAGTGCTCTCCCTCAGCAAAGGAATCATTAGGGTTTCATTCAAGGAAGGTAGACAGGTTCATATGGGTGTACCTATTTATGAATACACCATTTAAGAGTGCATTTCTGAGCATGTGCAGCTTGCACCATGGACATTTAGCTGAGAACAAAGAGGAGGTTATCTTTTTTTTTTTTGCTTTTATAGTCTATATATATATATATAATAATATATATATATATATATATATAAACTTGTACAAGTTTATCCAATCTCGACCCGTGTCCCCCACCCTATCCAGAGCTCATGCATTCTGTCAAACACGCTTTTCATCTCTTTCTCAGTCTTTCTCAAAATTCTCCATGTGGAAGTTAACTGTTTTGAGCAGAAGTTCACTGTTTCAGTCAGTTCTTTGATGCAGTCCTTTCTGTTGTTGTTGTTTCCAATATGCATCACTCCCACTGTTTGGACAAAAGCTCAAAGGGCCGTGCACAAGAAATACTTACAACTAGGTAATTGGCACTAGCATCCACAGATGAGGGATACCATTCGTCTTTTGGTTTTCTGGGACTGTGTTACTTCACTCAGCATGATGTCTTCTAACTCCAGCCATTTTCCTGCAAAGCTCATGATGTCGTCTTTCTTTACTGCTGCCTAGAACTCCATTGTGTAGGTGTACCGTATTTTCTCTATCCACTCATCAGTTGAGGGGTATTTGGGTTGGTTCCAGCTCCTTGCTATTGTGATGAGAGCTGAAATAAACATGGCTGTGCATGTATCTCTGCAGTGCGGTGAGTCTTGAGAGTACATGCCTACGAGTGGTATGGCTGGGTGGGGTGGCAAGTTCATTCCAAGTCTTCCAAGGGTTCTCCACATTGCTTTCCATAGTGGCTGTATGAGTTTACATTCCCACCTGCAGTGGATGAGTGTTCCCGAGGAGGTTATCTTGATGATGGTGCATTAGCACAGGAATCTATCTCTGAAGGAGCCCAGCAAGCATTGTCAGGAGCAGCTCACTTCGAAACTTGCTGGCAAGGAGATGGTGCCTTTCAAGGACAAGTTGCTCTTTATATTTAATTTCATTTACTTTGTGTACAGGTGTGTATTTGTGTGGTGTGAGTGATCCACAGCACACTTGTGGATATCAAAGGATAACTTATAATCCAGTTCTGATCTTTTGCCATATGGGTTCTGGGGATAGAGCTGAGGTCATCAGGCTTGATGAGACAACCTTACAGCTGAGCCATCACTTGTTTGCCCAAGTTGATATTTTTTCTTACTATCGTGAAGTCTTTTTTTAGGCTGGAAAGTTTGGATTCCTTCTATTTGAAATTCATTGCCTTTCTTGGACTTTCAGACTTATTTCTTTCTCAAATATAGGAAGTTCCCTCATTCTTTCCTCAACTTATCTTTCTGCCTCTCTTTCTTTCTAATTCCAGGATCTCTGTTTCTTACCTGCCCAGCTTTCTGTCTCTCTTAAGTTCGCTATGATCTGTTCATATTTGTCCAGTGATTATATGCTGTTATTCAACTCCTTAGCATCACTTTTTTATTCTGATATTTATCAAATCATTCTTATATCACTTATTTATTTACTTATTTATGATTTATTTTTGTGTGTGTATTTATGTGTCTGTATATATGTATCTGTGTGAGTCTACACCTCACAGGGACTTACAGAATTCAGCAGATGGTGTTGGATCCTTGGAAGTTAGTGTTACAGATGATTGTGAGATGCTTTACAGGTCCTGGGACCTCTTGCAGACATCCTCTACACAAGCAATAGGCATACTTAAATTATGAATCATCTCTCCAGTACCCCAAATGTTTAAAGTTCACTTAAATTATCTAATTAATTCCCTGGTGAATATTTAACTTTATTTATCATAACTTTAATCTGAAGAATTATTTCATTTTTTATTATTAATACTCAATGACTTATTATTCATTTATAATTTCTCACTGTTGTATTTTCATTTTTGTTTTAGATTGTCTAAGGTTCTTTTAAAAAATAGAGAATCTGGTCTTCTTCAGAGATCATTTCTGTCCATTTATTTTGTTTCTTTGTGGTGTTTTTGTGTTTGTGTGTAGTACATTTGTGTATGGATGTGGGATCTCATGTACATATGTACAGAGGCCAAAGGAGGATACCCTATATCTTATTCTATTACTCTCTATCTAATTCCTATTATTACTGAATTTGTGGGTTACAGTCTGTACTCCAACAAGTCATATTGGTTCATCTATCTTAAATAAGCCAATGAAAAGAGCCAAATTAATAGGGAAAAGAAGACAAGGGAGATTTATGCGATATAGCACTGTTGGGAAGAGGAACAAAGAGGTCCAGTGATTCCCCCAAGTCTATCTTCAGATGTTCCTGACCTAGGAAACACTTTTTCTATACCTCAATTGCTTAAAATTGTAGCTAAATTGCTTAATTGGCACTAATTAATTCTTTCATCAATGTAGCTTTATGCCTAATTGTTCAAACCAGATGAATCAGGACAAATCTGTTCCTTTCATGGAACATCCAGATGGTTAATCAGCCAGTTCTTTGTAGAAAGGGTCTTCCCAGAGCATTGGAAAGCCAACATTGCTCAATCAAATCAATTTCTTGATAAGGATTCATGACCCTCTTGCAACCCTGAAGCAAAGAGCACTCTATAACAATGTATGTTTTCAAATAAATGAGAGGAAGAAGCCAAAATTGGTATATAAGAGAACATCCAACCTCAAGCAGTAAGATCTGAATCCCAGGGCCCAGGTGCAGCTTGAAATAAACTCTGCTCCCTGCAGAAAACTTCCGTGTCCTGCATATTTATCAGACACAAAGGGGAACTTGACAGGATTAAATAAAGTCATGCTGGGCATGGTAGCACTTGCCTGATATCCCAGCATTTTGGAAACTGAGGCAGAAGGATATTATATAACTTTGTGGCCAGACTAGGTTTCATTATAAGACACTGTCTCAAACCAACAAGTTGGACTTGGGAACACTAGATCTTTTTTTTCCTTATACCTATTTTGCATATGTGGGCAACACCAATTGCACTTGATAGGTTATCTGAAAAAAAATGTAGGTAGGACAGATGTATTGGGGACTTATGGAAGGAGCTGGGGGGGGGGGGATGATCATAAGTTATTGTATTCATGTATGAAATTCTCAAAAATAATAAAAGAGATCAAAATTGCTGCTGTAGCAGCAGAGTATTTTTGAGCCTGAGAGACAAAAGCCAATACAAAACATTACATTCTTTTAAAAATAGCTTTTTCTTGATTGTGACTTGTCTTGGTGGACGGAATCCTTTGACTATTATCAGAACTCTTAGCAACTTAGTTCTAAACTTTTTTTTAATGCTTCTAAGGTAGACAGCTGAGTTTCCAAGTGTGACACACAGCTGATGCCACTCTTCTTACTGTGTCTATTTTTAAAACCATCTTTCTAAAAATGCTTGTTTTGATTAGTGGGTAATAATATGCCAAAAATATCACATAGTTTTAACATTTCCAGTGACACTTTTTATGTTCTAAAGTTTTGCAAAGGAGGGAGATTTTAAATTTTAATTATTGAACTTGAAACTTTACAAGATTAAGATCTCTAAATTTGAATGTTTTACAGGATAAAAATACTAGTCATTCTTATGACAATTCAGTAGATATTTTTAAACATCTGTTAAGGAGAAGACATTTGTTTTTTTGAATTTTATAATAAGCATCAAATGGGAAATAGAGGATTTTGATTTTGGATACATTTATTACCCTGAAAGTCTAATTTTTAGTGCAATACTTTTAGAGTACAATATATAGTTTTGAAGTTTTCTTGTTTTACCCTAGAATATATTAAGCTTGCTTTTGTCTCTCTATTCCTATTTTTTTTCCATTCTTCTACTGAGAAAACATGCACTTGTAAAAAGTGGAAGTACATTTGCATGTTTATTGTTTTTTCCTCTCTGCTCATTAAGAATGCAGGGCTGGGTGTAGGCTGTCAGCACAGGTGGCTGCTAATATAGCCAGGTGGCTCAGTAGCAGGATTCTGGGTACTGTGTGCTTTGCTGAATGACCCCCTGGTTTCACCATGATTGTTGATAACCTGACCTGTGGAGTTAACAGAATTTGATGCTGCAGGCTAAAACTTCTCATTCATTCAAACATGGTTGATTTCAGCAAGTATTAAATTTTTACAAATCCCATTCCCACTGTTGATTCGGCAAAGAGAAAGCTTTGAAGAGCCAAAGAGTTTCCAAGATTTTACCATTTCAAAATTTGCTTGAATCAGGCAAATTTCAAAAAAGGAGAATAATCATCAAGTCTGAGTTTGTATGCAGTTGACATGTTTCTGCTCCTCAGACCCACTGACAATTCACAGAAGCACAGAGGGTTTCAGAGATCAGGCATGACCAAGTGGAATAGCTGGGAGATTGTGACTTTATGCCTGATTACAAATAAATGTGATTCCCGGCATTACCTTAAATTAACCACATGAGCACTTCAAAATGTTTGAAGACATACTTATCTGTGTTTCATGTGCCTATGACTATTTTTTAAATCTTTATGTATATTTGATTTTAGGATGTACTATGTGTGTGTTGGGGCATGTTTAGTATGTGAGTGTTGGAGGATGTGTGACATATTACACATATGGAGGTCAAAAGACAGCGTTAGGCATTGGTTCTCACCTTCCACTTTAGTTGAGGCCAGGTCTCTGTCCTTTGCCCCTGCATACTCTAGAAAAGCTGACCAAGAGCTTCCAGTGTTTCCCTATGTCCACCTCCCTTCTCACCATATGAACACTGGAATTATAGACATGTGCTAATGCATCTGGCTTTATGTGAGTTTTAGGGATCTGAACTCAGTTCTTCATACTAGTGTGGCAAGCAGTTTACACACTGAGTATCTCAGTGTGTATTTTACCTCTCCTTCAGCAGGTGACCTGTGTCCTCTACATCTTCAACAACTAAATCTTGAGCAACTTCACAAATAGTTTATTAGATCACTTATGGAAAAGCCTTTGTATATATAATCAATTTTGAAGTTAAATACTGATGAGGATGAATTACTGGCCTATGATACACCATTCAATAATATTGCATTTATAGTTACATCCATATTTTCCAATACATTTTGTAACACTTTGCTATACATTGCATCATTTTTATCTTCAGAATACCTCAGTGCACTTAATGATACTGAGGCTTTAATCAGCATTCTCACTGGTGATTAAGTTTACTTAAAAATACCAAGGAGCAGCATATAATAAATGGCACACTCATTATATCAGTACATCTTCTAACTCTAAATCTGGGTCATTCATTCAAAAATACCTGATAAATGTTATGATAACTGCTATAAATAGAAAATTTGAATGCAAAATGTTACTCAACATCTTTGGCACAATTTGATGAGTTTTAAGCAACAAAACTTTTGATTTACATGAATCTGCAGGAATGTTTCAGTTAGCCTGATGACCTGAGTACATTCCCCAGGAGAGACCCATCACCTACAAGTTGTCTTCTGACTTGTTGCAGTGGTAGAGGTATGAAATAGATGCATACAAGAAAAATTTGAAAACAATTAATGTCTTGATCAAAATTTAGAAAAGTTCAACACCATAGCTTCACAAACTGTGAGATAAGCTTTGAAATGAAATTTAAAAAAAAGAATATGGCAAATTTATATCACTCAACATGTTGTGGCAATAAATTTTATGACCAGTTTTATAGAGTAGCCTATTTTGTTTAAAAGCAAGTTCTCTGCAAATGAGAAAACTACAGAACTATAAAGGGAAAAATATTCAAAAAGCCATGGTAACCTATTTAGCATATGTAGTGATTACACACAATGCAATATTTATATGCAGAATAAGGTTTTCTATGTGACCCTTAATACAAACTTGCAGAACACACTGTGTGTGAGGCTCTTATTCCCTCTATTATCATTTAGAATTTACTATGCAGGTCAAAATGGCAACAATGTGCACTGGCAGTTTCTCTACATCATCACCTGAAAAGGAAGTAAATTATGGAGATACTGATGGCTCTATTCATCAACCCTTCACTTTGTTTTTGTACTTATGATATAAAAAAAGAAAAGAAAGGAAAAAACTCCAAAACAAAAACCAGTAGTATTTTAAAGCATTGTGCAGACATTGTCTCTGGATCCTTATGGAACTACACTGACCGTATGCATTTATGATGTAGTGCTAATCTCAGTAACAATGCTTCATTTCCTTAGATTTATTTCTTATATTCAGTTTCTCAAAAACTTTCATACTTCAAAATTATATCTGACACTCCCCAGTTTAGATTCTATAGCATGTTAGGAATATTTATTCAAGCAGCAGATTAGTATATATTCCTTCATCCCAGGTTTCTCTGTGAGTGTAAAACCAGCTTGGTCTACTTAATGAGACCTGTCTCAAAAGCAAAATAAACAAAAAACACCAAAGAAACAAACTAAAATAATTTAGTCATAAAGAATGAAATCAAAACAAGGTAAATTAAGATAAATCATGTTAAAATTCCCTTGATTCACAGCTACAAGATCACATAATATTAATGGACATGATCAAAATATGATTGACAGTTACCAGGAAAAATGGCCATCTTAGAATATGAAATATGTATATTTTAATGTATTCTCTCTTAAAAGCATACATAATTTAACAGTACAAAACAACTGTATAGGATGCACAAAAAGTATCCCATTCTTATTTAACATATGCAGAAGAAATCTTATTTGTCAGAACCAATAGTATATTGTATATTATTACATTACATTACTAGTATGGCACATGCATATAAAGGTATAGGTGTACATATTTAAATATGGCAGTATGTTAGCTTGATTGACACAGTCAGGGACTAAATAGATCCATAATGATATTTTGTAGGTCATGTTTATTTCAACAAGCTCAGTATTTCTTAAATGCATTTGTTTATCTTAAATATTCCCAAGGCATGGCGCCCATGGGTAGAGCCACAGCCAAATCCAGCAGGAGACAATGGACCAAGTGATACTACATGGGGCTGGCTCCCAGCGAACATAGATCTGCTCCCAGCAGATCTGACACCACATCCAGTGGTCCCAGCTCATACTCCCGACAGACTCAACAGAAAGCCTGGCTTAGACAGGTCCACAGAGGTAAGCTGAACCAACCGGAGCTCTGGGACCACCCACCTGAGTGACTGTGTCCAGGAAAGCTAACACAGACAAGGTGAACCAGGTGGAACTCCAAGACCACCCATCGGACGGTCCAGGAGAGTGGCCTGGTCCAGCCAGGCCCAAGCAAGAAAGTGGTGCCAAGTGGCAGCCCCTGAAAGCCACTGCAGAAGCTAACAGCCAGATTGGGGGATCTGGTAGACCCACATCACAGGCTGTAAGCCTTCAACACAGTGAAAAAACACTGGAGTTTCAGATCAGAATACAAACAAGTCAAATCTACATGCAAAAAAAAAAAAAAAAAAAAAAACATGAAGAAAGGAAGTAATAAATCTCCACCAAACTTTACCAGTCTTATTGAAGACTCCTACAATGAGGTCTCCCTGGAGGTAACCCAGGATGCAGATCTTAAAAGAACTATCATAGATATACTCAAAGAAGTCAAGGAATGTAAAGAACACACAGAACAATGAATCAAAGAACTAGAAGGAGAAAATGATAAGCATAAAGAACACACAGAGGAATGAAGCAAAGAACTAGAATCAGAGAATCACAAACTCTGGAAGGAAGTGGAAATAGTGAAGAGATCCCACTGAGAAATTAAAAAGAAACCAAACACACACAAGAGAATAAAAGAACTAGAAGGAGAGAGTGATAAGCTCCAGAAGGAAGTGGAAATATTAAAGAAATCACAGGATGAAAAAAAAATCACAGGATGAAATGAAAAAGGAAATTGAACACTCATCCAGTCAACAGGAAAGGATGGGAGAAAGCCTCAGTAATAGAATGGAGGAAGCAGAAAATAAAATATCAAGATTGGAAGATAAGATAGTAGAAATAGAGTACTCAAGCAAAAATTATAAAAAATACAAGTGTGGAATAATCAGGAAATATGGGACACTGTGAAATGACCAAACCTCTGCATCGTAGGGATTCAGGAAGGAAAAGAATCCCAAGATAATGGTATTGACCAGATCTTCAACAGAATTATAAAAGAAAATTTCCCAAAATTGAAAAGAGACATACCCATACAAATACGAGAAGCACATAGAACACCAAATAGACAAGATCAGAAAAGAAATCCTCCATGCCATTTCATAATTAAAACACTAGATGCTCAAAACAAAGACAGAATACTGAAAGCCACAAGAGAAAAACAGGTAGCTACATATAAAGGAAAACCCATCAGAATTACAGCTGACTTTTCAATGCAAATGATGAAAGCCAGAAGAGCTTGGACCAAAGTATTTCCAGTACTAAACAACTACAGATGCCAACCCAGGTTACTCTACCCAGAAAAAATTTCAATTATAATAAAAGGAGAATGGAAAAGATTCCATTACATAAACAATATGAAAGAATACATGTCTAGAAAACCAACCATCCAGAAAATACTCAAAGCAATTCAGAACACAGAGGAAAGGAGCAGCTATCCCCAAGCAGGATTGAAATAATTCTATGAGTTCTAATCAAACCACAGTGCAGTCCAGCTTAATATCAACACCACAAGAAAGCTTACTATGTACAAGAACACATGGAGACTAAACAAAACACTCCTGAATACTGAATGAGTCAAGGAAGAAATAAAGAAAATAATAAAAGCATTCCTGGAACTAAATGAAAAAGACACTACAACACAATAAAATAATTTATGGGATACTTTGAAAGCAGTCTTAAGAGGGAAATTTATAGTCCTGGGTGCTTACATTAAAACAACAACAACAAAAAAAAAAAAAGAAGAAAGAGCACAAATAAATTATCTAACACTGCAGCTAAAAATAAGATGAGAGATGGGGGCTGGAGAGATGTTTTAGTGGTTAAGAGCACCAACTGCTCTTGCAGAGGACCCGGGTTCAATCCCCAGCACCCATATGGTAGCTAAGAAAGGTCTTTAACTCCAGTTCTAGGGGAATCTGACACCCTCTTCTGACTTCCGTGGCATTGCACGACATGGGTGCACAGACCTACATGCACACAGTACATTCACACACACACACACACACACACACACACACACACACACATACACACACAAGATAAATAAATAAATAACGTGAGATGTTACTCATCAACTTGCTATGTAATGTAGGAATGTAAAATAATATTTTTTCTTTATCTGCTTACAACCTTACTGTCAAAATGTCAATCCCCTAAACGTGTTTTGGAATTATCCTGTAGTTTATTTTCAGACATCATAATTTCAGTATGCTTGTGACATGTATATATACGTGTTTTGGAGCTGTTACACCAACTCCAGTGTCGCTTGCATATGAGCTGTGATGAAAGTCATATTCGAGGCAAGCAGGGGAGCAAAGTCCTTCGGGGCCTGACCCCCTGGAGGTCCCTGACAGAGTGCTCGGCCTTGACCATTTCCCGATATGCTCCTAAAATGTCATGCTTCCTTGGTGCTGGGCTTGGCATGCTGTCTTTCTTAGTTATAATATACTTTCTAAATACAATAAAGTCCTCTCTCAAGTTTAATTAAATGTTCCTTATAGACAAAGGACAGAGTTACCTAGATGTTCCGGGAGTTGGCAATAATAGCCAAATACCTCCCCCAGTTTTAGGCCATTCTTGTAGCAGGAACTTTCTGTAAATCTTAGTCAAATTAAATATAAAAATATTTTTGAGTACGACCCTTCTTTCTTAAAAGCTCTTGCAAAAATTCATTGGAAAAACAACATTACATTGGGTGATATCATAGACCAATTACAAAATAATAAATTGTTTAAAGAAAGTTCAAAATAGGATAATCAGGTAAAAATGATGTTTTATATCATGACTGTTACTGAGTAAAATGGAAATTCCAGTGACAGTCGTGTATGATGGGAGGCATTATTTAATTAAAGGCAGATGGTGGGCTCCTCCTTTAAGAAAAAAATAACATACAAAGGGTCCCTGATTCTCCCCCTCCTTTCACAGGAACATATAATGAATGGGAAGATAGAGGGTTAATATAGATGGACAGTAGGTCTTTTACTATACTTTAAACTTTATGCAAAAATTGCTAAGAGCTAGGCCTCCTTGGCGCTTGTTAACCCCACAGCAAACACAAACTATTATTAATCAAATATACAATAGTAAATGGTGGCATTGCACACACTGTACCAAAGCAAGACATGTTGAAAAATTGGCTCCGGGTGCATTACAATTGGCCTGAGCATTTCCCTGGGAGACAAAAAAAGAAAACTTTAAGATCATAAAGTAAAGGTTATTTTAGTTATAAAGTAATAATAAAAAGAAAAGCCACAATCTCTCAGTTCAAAAAAGTTTTGTTCCAGACTTGTGCCTGCGGTTTTGTGACCATTGTCTAAACTCAAAGATGTATTATGCTGTAATCTGCCAACCATAACCCATGACTATGTACTTTGGTTAATGTCTGAAAATTAAATTGTTAGTAACCTGTCCAGTAGTTCTGGAAAGTTTGCCAACTCTCCTTGCTGTTTCTTCTTGAATTTATTATAAAATCACTGCCTTGAACTCAATAAAATCGCTACAGATCCAGAAAAGCCTCTCTTAGTTTTTCTTCTGTACGCCATTCACCAAACCTGTGTTTTCCTTCCAAGAGGACTCTGTTGACCCACGATTAAGACCCCAACCCCCGGTGGGCTAGTCAGTGGCATGGAGCAATACAAATTGAAAGGAACAATAACAACACAAAAGACTGGGTCAAAGAACTGACTGAAACAGTAAAATTCTGCCCAAAAGAGTAACTTCTGCATCAAAAAATAAAAAAGAAGACTGAGAAATAGATGCAAGACATATATGGCAAAACACATGCCATCTGGTGTGGTGGGGGGCATGAAAAGGGGAATGGGTCTAAATTTGATTTAAAAAGGTTGCATGAAATGAGCAAAAGTTCAATAAAAAATTAAGAAAAAAATATTTCCATGTAGGTTCTGAATTATAAAAATCAGTGATAGGACATTATTAATGAGGAAACATGAATTCATAGCTATCAGAACTGTGATGCACATTTTAGGGACAGAGTGTGTCAGGTATGTGACCAAGGAAAAGTCTTGCGGTAAGAGATGAGTAAACAGTTCATCTTCTACATAAGAAACTCACTGGAAGTGTCACAAAGTTGGGCTAGTCAAAGGCAGAATTCCTGAAAGCCCCTGACGTCCTAGAGAAATATTTTGTTCATTTCCTGAAGAGCCTAGAGTCTGATGTCCACAGGGAATGGCAGAAGGAAGGAAAATATTTACTTAAGAAGAGTTTGGATGGTGGCAAGCTTTTCTCTTCTAACTCCCATTCCATGACTCTAGCCCACTGAGTGGTACCCTCCACCCTCAAGGCAGGATCTCCCTCATCATTTCTGATCCATGTGTCAACTGTCTGTAGAAACACCACTACACACACCAAGAGAAGTATACTTTACCAACATTCTAAGCTTTTCTATCCAGTTAATGTTGCAGTCAAGATTAGCCATCATATAACATAAGCTCAAATACTATCATGACATCTAGTTCAATATACAACAGTTAGAACATATGTAATATCTTAGTTTGCTGATGAGGAGGAGGGAAAAGTGTGATAGAAACAGGTACTTTTGGAAATTATGAAATTGTTTGGAGTATGAAATTATTTGGAATCTCAGTACTGCATTGCTAAAATGAGAAATATTCCACGAATAACACAAAATAGAGTCTCTTCTACTGTTTGACATATAGTGAGCCAATGACCTAACACACTCACTCAAAAAAATTGAAGATAGACATTCCTAGAAAGCCTGTGTAAATGTTTGCGGAAGCTCCATTGAAAATTATCCCAGATCAGGAGAAAAACCATGAATGGCACTTAGTATTTGAAAAGTAAGTGGTGAGCATTTACAAAATGAAATACTCAAAGAACAAACAAGAATGCATGTACTGATGTGTACAATAACTGAGCTGAATCCCAAAAATGCTTTGCTAAGTTTTTTTTTTTTTTTTTTTTTTTTTTAGTTTGGGGGCTAGAGAAATGGCTCAGAGTAAACAGCACTTGCTATGCAAGTATGAAGACCAGAGTTCAAATCCCAGCACCTAAGTCACAAGCCAAGTATGGTCCCTCACACTCCTATACTTCAGTCCTGAAGGGGGTGGAAATAGGAGGATCACCCTGGCTCCCTCTTTGCTAGCCAAAGGTGCAGGTTTAAGGAGAGATCCTGTGTCCAAAGGAAGAATGTGGAGAGAACTGGTGGAGGAGGAAGACTCATGACAACACACAGGCATGTACCCACATGCATGCTCCCACGTGCATATGTGCATGCATGCACACACACACACACACACAGAGGAATACACACTCTCACAAAAATAAATAAATGAAATAAAGCAGCAGGGCCAGGTGTGGTGGCACATGCCTTTAATCCTAGCACTCAGGAGGCAGAGGCAGGCGGATCTTTGTGAGTTAAAGGCCAGCCTGGCTATACCGAGTGAGTTCCAGACATCTGGGCTAACGAGGACCCTGTTTCAAAAAAGACCAAAAAAAAAAACCAAAAAAAAAAAGCGGCAGGAAAAAAAAAAAAAACACGTATGAAAAGCTACATAATGGACATTCTGCATGCTTTCATTTATGTGGTAAACTCAGAAAGGGAATATTAGACAAGGAGGAAAATTGGAGACGTTCTCAGACTTATGACTTGGGGGACCAGTGTCCTATTACAGAATAATATGAGGAAATATTTCAGGATGGTAGAACCATTTGGTTCCTGGTGGGGTGGTGTCTGTGAGATTCAATGAGCATGTAGAACTTCATGAGAGGGATTATCTAAAAAGTTAGCTGTGCCATAATACAATTATACTAGTAAGGAAAACAATCTCTGAAATTAAAAGCCTTACATTTAAGGAATTATCTGATAGTTTTTCAGAATAGATAGTATTTATGTTCTGAGTAGTAAAATATTAGTTTACATCCAATTTCAGATTCTTTTTTTTTAATTTTTTTTAAATTTTATTTATTTCCGTATGTGTATGAATGTATTGTCTGCATGCAAGTCTGTGCACCCGTGACGTGCAACGCCGCGGAGGTCAGAAGAGGGTGTCGAACTCCCCTGGAACTGGAGTTCTCCTGGAATTGGAGTTTCAAACAGTTCTCGGCCGCCATGTGGGTGCTGGGGATCGAACCCGGGTCCTCTGCAAGAGCGGTCGGCGCTCTTAACCACTAGACCATCTCTCCAGACCCAATTTCAGAATCTTGTACATGTGTATATTAGTGCATTTACAGGGCTGTGTGTGGGGTGGTCTTATTCATGTATGTGCATGCTGTGAGAGGACAAACTCAGGTGCCAGGTCTTAAGTGCCATCCATCTTTATTTTTGAGACAGGATCTCTCACTGGTCTGGGGCACACCAAGATGACTAAGCTTGGAAGTCAGGGAACCCCAGAATTCCAAGCAAAATCACCATGACCTGCTTTCGTAGGTGAATTCTGGATCAAATTCAGGTCTTATTCCTTGAAAGGAAATGATTCTATTTCCTGAGCTATCACCACAGCCAGGAATCTTTTGTGGAAAAATAATATTTTGTTATTTTTTAAAGGCAATAACAGAACATAACATGCAAAGTTAAGTTGTTTTCCAGCACAGTTACTATCTTTCCACTGATCCCACCAGGAGTGCTAATGTATCATTTTCTACTTAGATTGCTGAGAAAATATGTGATAGGTACTCAAAATAACCCACATTTGGAAGTGTTAGAGTCCAGCTCCAGCAGGTTCATGTCCTGAAGTGGGTGGTTACAAAGGCAGTGAAGAAATCAATCAAGTAAGACACAAGAATCTTTTGTCGTGACCTGAGGAGCATCTATTTTCTCTGCTCCTCAGATCTTGATGCATATTTTTATATACCATAAGACTAATACAGGTTATAGAAGCCTAAGCTAATGATGAAAAAATAACCTAACTTCCCCATATTTTTTTCAGAAAATTTACACCTGAAATCATTCTTAACATCAAAAACAGTAAAATAATTAATAGTAATATTATTATTTAATTTTTATATTTTATTTATATAATATAATTATATATAATATTATAATTATATATTATATAATATAATATATATATATTATATATAATATATATATAGAGGAAAACATAAACTGAGGAAAAAATGACCGAATAAAAACAGACATGAATTAAAACCTAGAGCTCAGCAAGGATATGGTATTACAAGTTGAGGGAACNATATATATAATATATATATAATATCTTATAATATTAATATATTTAATATTATTACAAAAAATAAACTAATAATATAAATAATAGATGATACATCTATTTAGTTGAGAGATCAAAAAAGTCAAACAATAATGGTACAGCCCCTGCTAAGCAATTTAGCAGTTGTGCAGTCAAAGCAAAGTTAATATTAATTTTTTTTTTTGGTTTTTTGAGACAGGTATCCCTGTAGCCCTAGCTGTTCTTGTAGGAGGACTCACTCTGTAGACCAGGCTGGCCTTGAACTCACAGAGATCCGCCTTCCTCTGCTCCCAAATGCTAAGATTAAAGGCTTGCACCACCACACCCGTCTAATATTTTAACTTTATATAAGGACTTCATTCTTCATGCCTTGCAGTTACCTATATGGCTAGAGTGTAAAAAGTGGCTTTAAAGATTTAACAATACAGGTTAGATGTTATGCCACAGTAAGACCCTGTCATTTAACAGGGGGGAAAATTGTAATTCATGGATTAACATATCCAAACATAGTAACCTACCATAACTATTAAATACCTATATATGCTAAATACCTATATATCTAATTGCTTGTTCTTCATTAGTAGGATCGAAAGGTTATTCCTGGACAAACTGTCAGCCCATGAAAGGAACAGCCAGAATTGACCAGAGTCCAGTCAACAGCTCCAGAGAGAGTGGACTGTTTTACCTCTCATCCACCGTGCCCCTTTTCTAAGCCTAGGAACAACCTGCGGAAGAGGGGGGCGTGGTAGAATGTAAGGGCTGCGATTGGGGTGGATGGTGAAACTACAGCAATGTAGTCGGACACTCATTTGATCAACTTGATTGAACAAACAACCTGTCACCCCCCCACTGGATGGTGGGGCGTGTAGGTGTTTGGGCACAACAGCCTGCAGATAGGTTTTGCATGAAGGATGCTGTACTCATGGATTATCACTTATAGCTAAAAATGAAAAAAAAAAAACTGAGAGAAAGATGCAGGACAGTTATGGCGAATGCATGATCTGGGATGGGGGGGGGGTGGGGGGGGGGGGGGGAAGGGAAATAAGCCTGAACTGAATTGGAAAAAATGTATGAAATGCACAAAGCATCAATAAAAATTAATTAAAAAAAAAAAAAAAAAAAAAAAGATTTTACAATAGAGAAATTTATTTTCTTACTTTAGTTCTTTGTTCCCTCAACTTGTAACCATATCCTTGCTGATGTAGTTTTAATTCATGTCTGTTTTTATTCTGGTCATTGTTTTCCTCCGTTATGTTTCTGTTTAGTTTTCCTCAGTTTCTCTCTACACCTCCTGCTGAGGTGATTTTCTAAAAGCTACTAATGCTTTGAGTCAGATCACTATAATCTACAGCCTCACTGGACTTAGTTCCATTTGCCCACAATCTCTCTCTGCCTCTCCTCTTTAAGAAGAAACGTCTGAATGTTCTTTTCTTTTTTTTTTTTTTTTTGTTCGTGTATTGTATGAATGTACGGTCCTGCACTGTAGGTTTGTGCACCCAGTGTCTGCACATGCCGCGGAGGTTCAGAAGAGGGGGTCACGGATGTCCCTGGAACTGGGAGTTAAAAATGGTTTCAGCCACTGTTGGGTGCGGGGATGGGCAACCGGGTTCTCTGCAAGAGCAGTGGTGGCTTTAACGGCTTAGGCCATCTCTCCAGCCCGACATTTCTCTTTTTGGTTGACGTAACCATAGAAATCAAAATTTCTTTCTTTACTCGGGCAATCTTGTGCATGACAGTTTCTGTAGAATTCTTAATTGCTACTGTTTCATACTATTAAGTAGTGTACACAGATCATTATTCTCACAAAAGTACTCATTTTGTTTTTTCTGTGTCTGGCAGTATCTTTTTTTTGGTTATATATATATATATTGATATATATATATATATATTATCTATATATAATAGTACTGTTTAAGTGATTATTTTGCATTTCAGAATCATTTCTTTCAGTTCATTTAAACACTATCTCCCCTTTCCCTTCCCCCAGATCAATGCATTCTGCCACATAACTATCTTACATCTTTCTTCAGTCTTTTTTGTGTGTTGTGCTTAGGAATTCACATTTGCCTCCTTAATTTTATAGTACTCTAAATACAATAAATACTTTCCACTCATATACAGTAACTTACAGAGTCTTGAAGTAACTGGTGGGTGAGGTAGGGAGCTCCTGGAAGGATTTACTTTATAACAACATCGTTCTTTTAGATAAAAGAAATATAACACACCAGTCATCCTCCCTTGCCTTCATCTGGGGATTTGGTGTTAGCATCCACAAATGAGGGAAACATTCCCTGCTATTTTTCCGGGACTGGTTTTCTTCACATAGCAAAGGCTTCAAGTTCCAAACATTTTCCTATAAAAGTTCATGCTGGTATCTTTCTTTACCACGGAATTATACTCCATTGGGTAGATGTACACATTTTTTCTCTCCACTGGTCAGGGAGGGGCATTTTGGTTGGTTCCAGCTTTTGTATAGTAGAGAGAAGAGAGCTGCATATAAACCATGGGTGTGCATGTATCTTTGCTTTTGGTGGATGAAGTCTTGTGGGTATGATACCAGAGTGGTAGGGCTGGGTCAGGGGTAGGGCTCCATTTATGAGTCTTTTAAGGGTTCTCCACTCTTGTTCCATAAAACGTGTTGTACAAGTTTATTATCCCACCAGCAATGTATGAATGTTCCCCTTCTCCCCACAACATTTCCAGCTCTGATTGTCTTTTGTGTGTTCTTGTGTCTTACCCAGTTATGTCAAGAGAGAGGATGATTGTGAGAGTGGTTTTAATTTGCATTTCCCTAATTATTAATTGGATGGTTGAAAACACTTTATGACCTTTCTCAGCCATATTTAATTCCTCACTGGGGAAGTCTTTTTGTTTTTCGCTTCTTTACTCCATCTCACATCTTGGTAGTTGATCTCTTACGTTTTGTTTTTGGAGTAAAGTCTATGTATTCTGACATTACGGTCTGTCAGATGTGAACTCACTGGTGAAGAATTTTCTCCTACTCTGGGTGGGTTTTCTCTTCACTTCATTGATGTTTCTTTTGTGTACAAAGCTTTTGCTTGAGTGAAGGTCCCCCATTGTTTCACAACTGTTGACCTTATTTCCTGTGGCAGCTGGCTGTCTTATTTAAAATACAGACTTTTCTACAGCCTATGTCTTGTACATTGTTAACCAATATTTTTCTTCTATCACCTCAGAGGATTTTTGTGTTTGTAACATGAGATCCTTCCGATCACTTGGAGTTGATTTTTTGTACAGCAGTACGAAGTAGGGGTTTCTTTAATTTTGTTCTTCTCAATGGTGTCCACGTTTTGGCGGCCCCACTTTTGCTGGAGATGCTACCTTACCTCCAACTGCCGGATTTTTCCCCTTTGTCAAATTGCAGGTGGCTGAATTGTATGAGCTCAAGTGTGGGATCAATGGGTCTGTTTTCGTGCCAGATACCAGCTGTTTTATGAACATATGCCTGTAATATAGCTTGAGTCTGGTAGAGCAATCTCCTCCGTATTGCATTTTCACTTTGGGTTGCTTTAGCTATTACGGGTCTTTTGTTTTTCCATATGAATTTAAGGATTTTTCTCCAAGTCTGTGAAGAAGTCAGGGGATTTTTATTGGGATTGGCAATCATTCGTTAGAAAATTAATGGACAGTTCCTTTCTTTGAAAGCTGAAGCAGGTATCCTACTTGCTAAAAACTGAGAAGCAAGCAGTCCAGGAAAGATGAAAATTAATAAGACAGAAAAATTATTAAAATCAATTCAGCTGGGAGAGCAGACTTCAAGAACAAGTCAGGTCACTGGACTTTGTCAACGCAGTGAACCTGTACAAGAATGGTGCGCCATAGGGAAGGATGGTTTACTTTTATAACGTTTTGAAAGAGGAAAGTTAACTAGTTTTCAGAAAAGAAGATAACATTCTTTGGCTGCCTGGAAGTTGTCTCAGTAGTTAAGTGTTTGCCTCACAAGCTTGAGGACCAGGAGTTTGGCTCCTCAGACCGCACCTAAATGTGGTAAGAGTATAGTGGTCTTCCTGTAATTCTATGCCCTAGGGAACAGGTACAGGGAATCTCTGGAGAATGGTGGCTAACCACACTATCCATATCAGCATGCTCTGGGTTTTAAATGAAAGAATTTGCATCAGTACATAAGGTAGAAAGTAATTGATAAAGACTCCTGACATCAGTCTTGGTCACACCCACACCCCACGTCACACACACGTGCATGGACTGCCACCCTCTTGATTTCCTAAGGATTAGATACATTATGTTATTGTATGCACTGAAAATAGGAACTGGCAATTCCTTTAGGGATTTCTGGTCAAGTTCTGCAATCACTTTCAGTTTACTAAGCTAATGAGGAGAGATTCCAGTTCAATAGTAAATTAAACCCTTGAAAGAGGAAGTTGCTAATACTCTGCTAAGGAAAATTTCTGTTTATTATTTTGGCCAACACATTCAGATAGAAAGTGCTTCTTATAGACTTGAGTCACATTGGTTGTTAAACAGAAATGATCAGGCTTGAAAGCTGCTCATACCATATATAGACCCAAGAAAACATCCCAATGAAATCAATTTTTATTGGTAATAAATGATAGAGGAGCCTTTATAAACTTAAATAAAAGCTTGAAATATTTACACAGTTTTCTTGAGATATAAATTACATGGAAACTATTTCAAGTATAAAATTCAATGTTTCTTTTAGAAATTTATTGAAGTTTGTGCCCTTTCATCAACATTTCTATCACTCCAATTTTAGACCTCATTCCCCCTTCCAGTCCCTTTCCACCATAGCTCATGGCATTCTGCAATTCAATATCTCTTCTCTTTCTTCAGCTTGTGCAAATTTTCTTTGTAGGAGGTTTACCGTTTAGGCAGAAGTTCTTCTTCTTTTAGTCGTTCTTTTGTTTTTTTTTTTCAAAGAAGGCAATTGATTGAAAGATGCGTGCATTTCATACAAATTTTTTTTTTCCCATCTTGCCCGTTTCGCCCTTCTCCCCTCACTCGAGCTTTGTGCATTCTGCCAAACATGTTTTTCATTATTTTCGCAGTCTCTCTTTTAAAATTTTCAAATGCAAAAGTTTACTCTGTATTGAGGCAGAAGTTCAAACCATTTCCAGTTTAGTTATTTTGACCAGTCCTTTTGTTGTGGGTTATTGGTTTCTTGTCCACAATTGGGGCATATTAGTTTGAAAACATTCATATATATATATATATATATTATATATATATGATAATGGCCACATATATCAATCAGTTATGCTCATAGCATCTTCAGCTTTGATTTCTTTGTTTTTTTCCTTTATTAGGCTGAAAGATGTCAACCTTTAAAAGCTCCTCTTTAGCAAGCCCCAACAGTATCATCCTGCCTTTGTGGTCTACACTTGAATTTTCCCTTCCCATGGTACCAAATGAGGGTCAGTAATGCATTACATCCTGTCTTGATCTTCCTTTCTGGCCTCCATTGATACAGCCAGGTTTAGTCCAACGATGCGAGTCTATACCTGAGGCTAGAAACCTCAGTAGTAGCTCAGCGACCACAAGCTAGGATGTCCTCAGCAGTCCCATCTTGGCACTGAAGGTTTGGATGATTCCGGAGAGTAACGAGCTTCAGTCCATATTGGAAGGTTGAATAGCCTGTGTCTGCATGCCTTTGAAGGATGAGTAAAGCAATGGCAGCACAGAGTTAGCTGCACTTGCCAGGAAGACAGGCAAAACAACTCATTCTTTTTTTTTTTTTTTTTTGTCTTTTTAGTAAGATCTCAAAGTTCTTCCAGTTATACCCTGGAAGTACAATTCTCAGGCCTTACTAATTATTTATTTCTGGTTATATTTTCCTTTGGATGCTTAAGGCCACAAAGTTACCCAGATTAAACAAGGTTTTGTTGTTTCTCAATGGTAAGCTGAGGAATCTGGTCCTCAGGGGTTTACTCAGGGGTTTTTTTTTTTTTTTTTTTTTTTTTTTTGGGTGAGGGAGACACCCCTGGATCTTTTGGCTTTTCATTTACCAGTTCCATCCACTCAAGGAACAAAATCAGCGTCCTTGCTAGACCCGCTTCCCTTTTTTGAAGACAGAGTCAGACTTTCCCTCTTTGAATTCTGCACACTGGCTGGCAAGTCCCATATAGGTGGATCTCCAAGACCTCTCTGCCACAGGAAAACAATGTGACTACATTTGCAGGACTTTCAAAAGATGCCCCCATCATATAATCCCCTAAGGAACTGTTGACCTCAGGGACAAGGAAAAGTATTCCCCTTAGTCCCTCTGCCAAATGTAATTGGGGCTTTAAATATGGTTGTTAAAGCACCCAGAAAGGCAGTTAAGTTCAACAACACCGCCTGATACTTTTTTATAACTGCTTTAAAATATTGTAGATAATGCGTGGACAAAAGCTCAAGCAACCTTGTATAAGAAATACATAACGCACTCCATAAATACGGTGTTAGACACCCAATGTCATGACAAACTGCTTTTCTTTCTCATTCGTTTTGATTTGTTATTACTCTAAAATCCGTGCATACTAGCCTAGTCAGCCATATACCAAACTTCCATAAGTCTGAAAATAAAGGTAGTCTTAATTCTTAGAACCTGTTAAGGAATTCACATATAAAGAAGTGCAGTTGTTTTCAAAATGCATGAAGGAATTATAAAGGAATGTTGTCAGGTTGCTTTACACTAGGTACTTGGCATAGCATCCACAGATAAACGTATATGCATTTGTCGTTCGTTTTTTTCTGGGCTGTGTTACTTCACTTATATCCTTCTAGTTCCATCCATTTACCTGCAAAGTTTTTTTTTTCTATTGTTTTCTTTAACGGCTGCATAGAACTCCATTGTGTAATGTTCACTGTACCACACCATTTTTATCTATCTCTTATTGAGGGCCTTGGGTTGGTTCCAGCTCTTGCTATCATGAAGAGAGGCTGCAATAAACCTGGCCTGTGCATGTACTCTGTTGGTAGGCTAGAGCCTTGTGGGATTTATACCCAAGAGCAGTATGATGTGGGACAGGTAGCCATACTCATTTGTAGGTCTTTTAAAGGGTTCTCCAAACTGCTTTTCTAGTGGTTGTATGGAGGTTGACATTCCCATCACAGCCTTGATGAGAGTTCCCTTTCCCCACAACGTTTCCGCAATTGGTCCATTGTTTTCTAGATTTACCCAGTCTTATGGTAGGGATGCATTCTTCAAGTGGTTTTAATATTTGCATTTCTTAATTATTAATACAAATTGAACACTTTTTGTTAATTTTATTATTTTTAGTGTATGACTGTACTGTTCTGCATGCCAGGTTTTGTGCACCCATGTCGTGAATGCCGCGCGAGGGTCAGAAGGGGGTCTGGGATCCCCTGGAACGGGAGTTTCTCCCTGGAATTGGAGTTTATAGAAGGTTCTTAGCTGCCATGCAGTGGTTGCTGGGATCGAAACCCGGGTCCTCGGCAAGAGCAGTCGGTGCTCTTAAACGCGTTAGGCCATCTCTCCAGCCCCCCCCTTTTTTTTTTTATAAATTTTATTTCACATTGAACACTTTTTAAAATGTTCTCAGTATATCTAATTTCTTAGTGTTGAAGTTCTGTTTAAGCTCTTGCTACATCTATGAGTGGGTCCATTTTGTAGTTCTTTTTTTTTTGGTTTTTTGAGTAGATCATATATCTGGGAAGTTAATGCTTTGTCAGATTTCAGTGGTGAAGGTTTCCTCCGATATCGTGGGTTTATCTTCACTTCCTTGATGGTTTCTTTTGCTCGACAGAAGTTTTTGAGTATTAATGAGGTGCCATTTGTCAATTTGATCTTATTTCCTGTCCAGCTGTGTCCAAATTAGAAATCTTTTCCTTATGGCCTATGGCACCTCCGTCCTGTAGGTTTGCTGCCAACCTTTTTTTTTTTTTTTCTATAATCTCAGAGTTTTTTAGTTTCGCATTAAGGTATTTGATCCATTGGAGTGCAGTTTGTTACAGGGTGAGAGGTAGGGTTTTAACTTGTATTCTTCTACAAATGATGATCCAGAGTTTTGCCAAATCAATCATTTGCTGCAAGATACTGTCTTTCCTTCATTAAATGTCTACCTTAGACCCACTTGCCAAAATGATTCGGTGGCTGAACATGTATGTGCTTCAAGTTTGGCTCTTCAGTTTTGGTCATTGGTCTGACAGGTCTGTTTTGTGACAGTACCAAGCAGTTTTTATACTCCTTGTAGAATATAGTTTGAAATCTAGTAAAGAGATCCACCTGTATTGCTCTTTTCTCACTCAGGGTTGCTTTGGCTATTTGGGAGTTTTTTTTTTTTTTTGTCTATGATTACTTTTTTTTTCCAGAGCCTGTGAAGAAATCTTGGGGTTTTAATTGGATTGCATTGAATCTGTATATTAAATTATTGGGTTGAATGGGCTTTTTACTCATATTAATTTTCACAATCCATGAGATGGGAGGTCTTTCTGTCTTCTGTGTCATTTTCCATTGTCCTTCTTCAAGGGTTTAAAAATTTTTGTTTTGAAATATTTTTGGTTTTTTTGGTGTAGGGTTTTGGGTTATTCCTGGGAATTATATTGTTTTGAGGCTTGAGAGTAGGAAGGTCTCCGTGTATTCCTTCTCAGTTGGCTTGCTGTTGGGTGAGCGTGGTGAATAGAAAGGTCTACTGAGTTTTTCTAAGTTAATTCTGGTATGCCAGGCAGGTACTGAAACTCGTATTAATCCATTTCTAGGAGTTTTCCTGGTGGGTAGTGTTTTTAGCAGCTTAGGAGGAAAACTTATCATATATCGCAGAAAGGAAATTTGACCCCTTCCTCTTTTCCAAATATTACGCTCTTTAATTTCATTTTCTTTGCATTCGAGTGTCCGTCATTCTTTGTCCCAGTCCTTTTGTTTGTGTTGTTCCCTTCCAATTGTATTGCTCAAAAAATACACATATATATGATCAAATAATATATATCTTATATATATATATATCTATATAATTATAGCAATCAATGATGTCTGAAATATAAACAATAAGTTAATTCCAAAACAGGTTTTATAGGAATTCACAATTATCCCTTTATTTTATCTTACTCTAAGAAGCACCACATATCCTCCACCCATTACCAAAATAACCAAACGTTCCTGAAATAAGTGGTTAGATAATTCTAGAGCCCCATTAAGCGAATTCACATTATAAAACTGTCCACAGTTGCTTTCAGCTGAAAAGAAATATAAAATTACCATTTGCTTTACAACTAGGGATTTGGTGCCAGCCTCCAAAAAAGAAGGTTACTGTTTGTCATTTGTTTTTCGGGACGTCCGTTACTTCACTACATAAACTCGTTCCAATCCATTTAGCCAGAAATCCACGATGTTGATCTTTTTTGTACACTGCATAGAACTCCATTGTTGTTAGATGTCATATTTTGTTTTATCCACTCATCAGTTAGGGGAAACGGGTTTGTTCCAGCTCTTTTCTACTGTGAAGAAGTACAATAACACGGTTTTATCAAATTTCTCTGGGGACAGGTTGAGCCTTGTGGGTATATACCCCAGGAGTGGTCATGAATGGGTTAGGTGGTAGGGTTTTAATTTGGATTTTTAGTTTAAGTTTCCCCATACTGTTTCCATGGGGGTTGCAACAGTTTTGCATTCCTACCAGCAGTGAATGAGGCTCCCGTTCCCCACAAATCTCTGCACACCATCCATGGTGGTTGTAATTGGTCGAATCTTAGCAGTAGTACAGAGTAAGATTGAATCTTGAAATGAGTTAATTGTAGTGCATCCCTTAATTACTATAACGGAGCATTGAACACTTTCTGACGATGTTTCGCAGACATCCTACTTATTTTTTTACTCCCTTAAAGTAATTTTATTGAGATTTTGTGCATTTCATACACATATTCTTAATCAAAAATTATGCCCATTCTTCCTCCCTGCCCGACCCTTACTCATCGGCATTTACCATACATGCTAAGCCCTGTCTTGGGTCTTTTTTCTCAAGTCTTTTTTAAACTTCTTTGGTGCAGAAAGAAGTTTACTGTTTGGATAGTTCTTTGAACAAGTCTTCATTGTTGGCTGTTGTTCCCTTATTTTTTTCCCTCCAAAAATTTCTGGGATACCAGCTTCATCTCTGGGTATTGATTTCTGGGATCTGGGCTTCATTTTGGAGTCTTGAGTGGTGGGTGGGATCATGGGCTCCCATCACATTTGTGAGTCTCTGTTCAGCTTCTTTATTCCATCTTTTGAGGGGTCATTTGTTTTCTTTCTCACTTTGTTTTTGAGCAGTTTATCTTACTCTGGATATTAATGCTTTGTCAGATGTCTCACTGGTAAAGATTTCATCCCAATCAGTGGTTTTCTCTTACTCTTTTTGTTTGTTTTTTGTTGTACACAAAGCTCTTATTTTTAATAAGGTCCCCACTTGTCAATTCTTATTTTCTGTGCAGCTGTGTCTGATTTAGAGAGTCTTTTTCTACCCTTATGTCTTGTTGGTTTTTTGCCAACATCTATCATTTCAGAGTTTTGGTTTTCATATTGAGTTTCATTGTTCCATTTGGAGTTGTGCGTTGATACACATTTGTCACATGCTCAATTCAGGATTTTTGTTACTACTTAATGTTAAGTAATGTGATTTTTCTTTATTCTCTCTCTCTTTTACTCAAAATACTTCTGGATAACCTTTAATTTACTTTATATTTATGAGCGCATTGCCTATTAGATATAATCAAATCTACTGCATTGCTCTGTAGTGCTGGCTAATCTACTCATGCTAGTTACATTAATGTCCTGAGAGTTTATTCATGCCACAGAATGTACTATAGTATGCACCCCTAAGTCTTGTTTGCAGATTAATAGTATTCTAAGCATTGAACTTTCCTCATCTATTTTCTTTCTCTTGGATAAATACCTAGAAGTAGATTTGCTTGGACTAAGGTAAAAAGTATCATATTAAGTATTTTGGGGCAATGATAGCATGTATCATTTTATATATGTACTAGAAAATTGTAAATGATTCCATTTTTCCATTTGTTTCTAATTTGCTTTTCCTTTTTTGTATATATTTTTATTTTTGTAACCAACTGTTGGGACATGGTAGTAATATACATACATTGAATTATTTTCACAATTTAAAATTAGGATAGACATTAGAGTGGTGGCACCCATTTTTAATCCCAGCACTCTGTAGGTAGAGGCAGGTGGATCACCGTGAATTCGCTATCATCTGGTTCAATATCCATTATTTAAAACGAGAGAGAGAGAGAGGAGAGAGAGAAGCGAGAGGAAGGAGAGGACAGAGAGAGAGAGAGGGAGAGAGGCGAGAGAGAAGAGGAGAGAGGCGAGACGTGAGAGCGAGACGATAGAGAGCCGAGGAGAAGGAAGCGACAGAGAGAGAGATGAGAGAGAGATGAGAGAGAAGAGAAGAGAGAGAGAGAGATGGAGAGGAAGAAGAGAAGGTTGAGCGAGGAGCGAGGAGCAGAGAGAGGAGCGAGAGAGAGAGAGGCGAGGCGGCGGAGAGAGACGAGAGACAGAGAAGAAGAGGAGGAGGAAAGAGGAGCGCGCGAGAGAGGAGCGAGGAGAGCTGGACCGATGAGAGTGGGGTGGGAGTGAGGGGGGGGGCATGAGAGAGAGGGGAGAGCGAGAGGCGAGGAGGAGAGAGAGAGAGGCGAGGAGAGAGAGAGAGAGAGGACCTTGTCTCACAACGAAACATTAGAATACAGTTAACTTTTGATAATTACAATCTCTATCTGCAGGATAAAAGTCTTGGGCAATTTCTAACCATTCTGTTGTTTGTTTTTGAGACAGGGTAATCCTGTAGCTCTGGTGTTCTGGAATTGATATGTTAGACCCGGCTGGCCTTAACTCACTATCTTGCCTCTCAAGTGTTAGGATTTAAAGGTGTGCACCACCCCACCTGCTTCTAACCATTCTTTCATCTTTTGATTAATTCCATTTTTCTTTCCCATTTTTTAACCAAAAGTTTTTTCTTCTTTTTCATTATCAAGAAATCCTTCATGGGGCTAGGGAGCTGGCTCAGTAGGTAAAGTGCTTTCTCTAAAAGCATTCAAGACTGAGTTCAATCCCCAGACCCTATAAAGCACATCCTGATACCCATCTGCAGTTGCAGATCTCCAACAGGGAGATAGGAGATGGAGATAGGAGAATTCTGCAGAAGCTTGTGAGCCAGCCCTCCTGCCATTCTCAGTGGCTAACATGGTCAGAGTTGAAGACCAACACTAGAGATTGTCTGCAAAATATTACGTGCGTATACTGGCATATGTTCATCTGCACCTCTGCAGTGATGGAATGCACACACACACACCCAAAGCCAGCTCCAGCCACACACCAAGATGCAAGAGAAACAAATATTAAGATAGATTACAGACTCTGGATGCTGTCCTGGTTCATGTAGTCTACTAGCACTCTTATAAGTTCCCATTGCATTTAATATTTCAACTTTTATTTACTATTTTTCTTTTAATCTATCCCAGCCATTTGATTTACAAGTGAGGAAAAATAGAATAAGTAAAGAACATACAATTGCTATATTTTAAATCTTTTTTTTTTTTTTTTTTTTTAAATTAATTTTATTGATGCTTTGTGCATTTCATTACATTTTTTCCAATTCAGTTCAGGCACTATTCCCCTTTCCTCCCCCCCCCACCCCACCCCCCACCCCCCCAGATCATGCATTCTGCCATAAACTGTCCTGCAATCTTTCTCTCAGTTTTTTTTTTTTTTTAGCTATAAGTGAATAAATCCATGAGTACAACATCTTCATGCAAAACTAATCTGCAGGACTGTTGTGCCCAAAACACCTACAGCCCCACCATCCAGTGGGGGGTGAACAGGTGTTTGTTCAATCAAGTTGATCAAATGAGTGTCCAGACTACATTGCTGTAGTTTCACCCATTCACACCCAATCGCAGCCCTTACATTTCTACCACGCCCCTACCTACTTCCGACAGGTTGTTTCCCTAGGCTTAGAAAAGGGGCACGGTGGATGAGAGGTTAAAACAGTCCACTCTCTCTGGAGCTGTTGACTGGACTCTGGTCAATTCTGGCTGTTCTCCTTTCATGGGCTGACAGTTTGTCCAGGAATAACCTTTCGATCCTACTAATGAAGACACAAGCAATAGATATATAGGTATTTTAGCAGCACTAATAGTTATGGTAGGTTACTTAGCATAGACACATGTTGGATATGTTAATCCATGATTTACAATTTTCCCCCCTGTTAAATATGACGGGTCTTACTGTGGCTTATAACATCTAACCTGTATTGTTAAATCTTTAAAGCTCACTTTTTACACTCTAGCATCTATGTAACTGCAAGGCATGAAGAATGAAGTCCTTAGAGTTAAAAGTTAATATTAAGACGGGTGTGGTGGTGCAAGCCTTTAATCTTAGCATTTGGGATGCAGAGGCAGGCGGATCTCTGTGAGTTCAAGGCCAGCCTGGTCTACAGAGTGAGTCCTCTACAGAGGACAGCTAGGGCTACAGGGATACCCTGTCTCAAAAAGACCAAAAAAAAAAAAGTTAATATAAGCTTTGCTTTGATGGCACAACTGCTAAATTGCTTAGCAAAGGGCTGTACCATTCATTGTTTGACTTTTTGATCTCTCAACTAAATAGATGTATCATCTATTATTTTATTAGGAGTATGATGTTGTAATAATAGTAAAGAATTAGAGGGGATAAATGGAGGTGTAATATAGAGGATAATTAATATTATATCGAAGATTCTATATTATAATATTAATATTTATATTACTATATTAATATCTATAATACTTATACTATAACATAGCTATATATATATAGTACTTTTATTGATGTTTTGTGAATTTCAGATATCATTTCTCAGTTCAGTTTAAACATATTCCCCTTTCCCTTCCCCCAGATCATGCATTCTGCCATAACTATCTTACATCTTTCTCTCAGTCTTTTTTGTTGTTGTTGCTTAGGAATTCACATTTTCCTCCTTTAATTTTATAGTACTCTAAAATACTAATAAATACTTTCCACTCATATACAGTAATTACAGAGTCTGAAAGTAAGTGGTGGGTAGAGTAGGGAGCTCCTTAAGAGATTTACTTTATAACAACATAGTTGCTTTTAGATAAACAGAAATATAACAACCATGTCATTCACCTTGCCTTTCATCTGGGGATTTGGTGTTAGCATCCACAAATGAGGGAAACCATTCCCTGCTTATTTTTCTGGGACTGTGTTTCTTCACATAGCATAAAGGCTTCAAGTTCCAACCATTTACCTGAAAAGTTCATGATGTCATCTTTCTTTACCACTGAATTATACTCCATTGTGTAGATGTACCACATTTGTCATCCACTGGTCAGCTGAGGGGCATTTGGGTTGGTTCCAGCTCTTTGCTATAGTGAAGAGAGCTGCAATAAACATGGGTGTGCATGTATCTTTGCGGTAGGATGAGTCTTGTGGGTATATACGCAGGAGTGGTATGGCTGGGTCAGGTGGTAGGGCTCATTTTGAGTCTTTTAAGGGTTCTCCACACTGCTTTCCATAACGGTTGTACAAGTTTATATTCCCACCAGCAATGAATGAATGTTCCCCTTTCCCCACAACATTTCCAGTTGATGTCTTTTGTGTTCTTGTTCTTACCCAGTTATGTCAGAGTGAGATGATATGTGAGAGTGGTTTTAATTTGCATTTCCCTAATTATTAATGATGTTGAACACTTTATGACCTTTCTCAGCCATATTTAATTCCTCACTGGTGAAGTCTTTGTTCAGCTCTTTACTCCATCTTTTGAGTTGATCTTACTTTTTGTTTTTGGAGTAGTCTATGTATTCTTGACATTAATGGTCTGTCAGATGACTCACTGGTGAAGATTTCCTCCTACTCTGTGGGTTTTCTCTTCACTTCATTGATTGTTTCTTTTGCTGTACAGAAGCTTTTTGAGTTTGGTGAAGTCCCATTTGTCAACTGTTGACCTTATTTCCTGTGCAGCTGCTGTCTTATTTAGAAAGACTTTTCCTACAGCCATGTCTTGTACATTGTTACCAATTTTTTCTTCTATCACCTTCAGAGTTTTGTGTTTTACATTGAGATCTTTGATCCACTTGGAGTTGATTTTTGTACAGAGTGAGAAGTAGGGGTTTAATTTTGTTCTTCTACAAATGGTGATCCAATTTTGCCGGCACCATTTGCTGGAGATGCTATCCTTCCTCCACTGAGGATTTTTGCCCCTTTGTCAAATATGAGGTGGCTGAAATTGTATGAGCTCAAGTTGGGATCAATGGGTCTGTTTTCGTGCCAGTACCAGGCTGTCTTTATGACTATGGCCCTGTAATACAGCTTGAAGTCTGGTAGAGCAATCCCTCCTGTATTGCATTTTTCACTCAGGGTTGCTTTAGCTATTCAGGGTCTTTTGTTTTTCCATATGAATTTAAGGATTTTTCTCCCAAGTCTGTGAAGAAGCTCATGGGGATTTTTATTGGGATTGCAACTCATTTCTAGAAAATTCAAATGTGACAGTTCCTTTCTTTGAAGCTGAAGCAGGTATCCTAATTGCTAAAAAGCTGAAAGTCAAGCAGTCCAGAAAGATGAAAATTAATAAGACAGAAAGAATTATTAAAATCCAACTTCAGCTGGAGAGCAGACTTCAACTAGACAAGTCAGGTCAATGGAACTTTGTCAACCAGTGAACCTTACAAGAATGGTCGCGCCATGGAAGGATTGTTTACTTTACGTTTTGAAGAGGCAAAGTTAACTAGTTTTCAGAAAATAAAGATAACATTCTTGGCCTGGAAAGTTGTCTCAGTAGTTAAGTGTTTGCCTCACAAGCTTGAGGACCAGAGTTTGGCTCCTCAGACCGCACCTAAATGTGGTAAGAGTATAGTGGTCTTCCTGTAATTCTATGCCCTAGGGAACAGGTACAGGGAATCTCTGGAGAATGGTGGCTAACCACACTATCCATATCAGCATGCTCTGGGTTTAAATGAAAGAATTTGCATCAGTACATAAGGTAGAAAGTAATTGATAAAGACTCCTGACATCAGTCTTGGTCACACCCACACCCCACGCACACACACGTGCATGGACCTGCACACACTCTTGATTTCTAAGATTATGAATACATATATGTATTTGTATGCACTGAAAATAGAATCTGGAATTCTTTAGGGATTCTGGTCAAAGTTCTGCATCACTTTCATTTTACATGCTAATGAGGAGAGATCCAGTTCAATAGTTAGAATTAAACCCTTGAAAAGGAAGTGCTAATACTCTGCTGGAAAATTTCTGTTTGATTATTTTGGCCAACAAATTCAGATAGAAAGTGCTTCATTTATAGATTTGAGTCACAGTTGTTAAACAGAAATGATCAGGCTGAAGCTGCTCATACCACTATTCAGACTCAAAAGAACATCCCAATGAATCATTTTATTGGTAATAAATGATAGAGGAGCCTTTATAAACTTAAATAAAAGCTTGAAATATTTACCAGTTTCTTGAGATATAAATTACATGGAAACTATTTCAAGTATAAAATTCAATGTTTCTTTTAGAAATTTTATTGAAGTTTTGTGCATTTCATACAACATTTCTCAATCCAATTTAGACTCATTCCCCCTTCCATGTCCCCTTTCCCACCATAGCTCATGCATTCTGCCATAAATATCTTGCATCTTTTCTTCAGTCTTTTCAAATTTTTCTTTGTAGAGGTTTACCGTTTTAGGCAGAAGTTTCTTCTTTTAGTCAGTTCTTTTTTTTTTTTTTTCCAAAGGCAATTTCTATTGAAGATTCGTGCATTTCATACAAAATTTCCAATCAAGTCTGGACCCGTTTCCCCTTCCTTGCCCCCACAACCAGAGCTTGTGCATTCTGCCAAACATGTTTTTCATATTTTTCGCAGTCTCTTTTAAAATTTTCAATGCAAAAGTTTACTCTTTTGAGCAGACGTTCACCATTTCAGTTAGTTATTTGACCCAGTCCTTTTGTTGTTGTTGTTATTGTTGTTCTTTCCAATTGGCATTAGTTGAAAACATTCATATATATATATATATATATATATATATATATATGCCACATATATCATAGGTTTTAACATCTTCAGCTTATGATTTCTTTTTTTTTTCCTTTATTAGGCTGAAAGATGTCACCTTTAAAAGCTCCTCTTTAGCAAGCCCCAACAAGTATCAATCCTGCCTTTGTGGTCTACACTTGAATTTTCCCTTCCCATGGTCACCAAATGAGGTCAGTAATCACTACATCCTGTCTTGATCTTCCTGTACTGGTCTCCATGATACAGCCAGGTTAGTCCAACGATGGAAGTCTATACTGAGGCTGAAACCTCAGTAGTAGCTCAGACCATAAGCTGGATGTCTCAGCAGTCCCCATCTGGCACTGAAGGTTTGGATGATTCCTGGAGAGACACGAGTCTTCAGTCCATATTGGAAGGTTGAAAAGCTGTGTCTCATGCCTTTGAAGGATGAGTAAAGCAATGGCAGCCACAGAGTAGCTGCACTTGCCAGTAAGACAGGCAAAACAACTACATTCTTTTTTTTTTTTTTTTTTGTCTTTTTAGTAAAGATCTCAATAGTTTATACCTGAAGTACAATTCTCAGGGCCTTACTAATTATTTATTCTGGTTATATTTTCCTTTGGATGATTAAGGCCACAAAGTTAGCCCAAGATTACCAAGGTTCTTGTTTCTCAATGGTAATGAGGGATCTGGTCCTCAAGTCGAAGGTTACTCAGGGTTTTTTTTTTTTTTTTTTTTTTTTGGGTGGGGAGAGCCCCTGGATCTTTTGGCTTTTCATTTACCAGTTCCATCCACTCAAGGACAAATCAGGTCTTGCTAGACCAGGCTTCCCTTTTTGAAGCATGAGCAGACTTCCCTCTTTATATTCTGCACACTGGCTGAAGTCCCATTAGTGGATCTCCAAGACCTCTCTGCACAGGAAAACTGGTGACTTACATTTGCAGGACATTCCAAGAGATGCCCCCATGCATATTCCCCTGGGATTTATTTGACCTCTGAGGGCAAGGAACAAAGTTATCCCCTTAGTCCCTTGGCCAAATTGGTATGGGCATTAAATATGGTTGTTAAGCATCCAGAAAGGCTAAGTTACACCAGCCTGATACTTTTAACTGCTTTAAAATATTGTAGATAATGCGTGGACAAAAGCTCAAGCAGCCTTTTGTAAGAAATACTAAGACGCACTCCCATAAAATACTGTAGTTAGACACAATGTCATGACAAACTGCTTTTTTTCTCATTCTTTTGATTTTATATTACTCTAAATCGTGCATACATAGCCTTCAGCCATATACCAAACATTCATAAGTCTGAAAATAAATGGTAGCTTAATTCTAGAACCTGTTAAGGAATTCACAATATAAGAGTGCAGTTGTTTTCAAATCATGAGGAATATAATATGAATGTTGTTCAGTTTGCTTTACAACTAGGTACTTGGCACTAGCATCCACAGATAACGTATATCATTTGTCGTTTGTTTTTCTGGGACTGTGTTACTTCACTTAATATCTTCTAGTTCCATCCATTTACCTGCAAAGTTCATGATATGTTTCTTTACTGCTGCATAGAACTCCATTGTGCAGATGTACCACATTTTCTCTATCTACTCGTCAGTTGAGGGCACTTGGGTTGGTTCCAGCTCTTTGCTATCATGAAGAGAGCTGCAATAAACATGGCTGTGCATGTATCTCTGTGGTAGGATGAGTCTTGTGGGTTTATACCCAAGAGCAGTATGATTGGGACAGGTAGCATACTCATTTTGAGTCTTTTAAGGGTTCTCCAAACTGCTTTTCATAGTGGTTGTATGAGTTTACATTCCCACCAGCCTTGGATGAGAGTTCCCCTTTCCCCACAACGTTTCCAGCAATTGGTATCATTTGTTTTCTAGATCTTACCCAGTCTTATTGGAGTGAGATGACATCTTAAAGTGGTTTTAATTTGCATTTCCTTAATTATTAGACACATTGAACACTTTTTTTTAATTTTATTTATTTTTGTATGTGTATGAATGTACTGTCTGCATGCAGGTTTGTGCACCCATGTCGTGGAATGCCGCGGAGGTCAGAAGGGGGTCTGGGATTCCCCTGGAACTGGAGTTCTCCTGGAATTGGAGTTATAGAAGGTTCTTAGCTGCCATGTGGGTGCTGGGGATCGAACCCGGGTCCTCTGCAAGAGCAGTCGGTGCTCTTAACCGTTAGGCCATCTCTCCAGCCCCCCCCCTTTTTTTAAATTTTATTTCACATTGAACACTTTTTAAAATGTTTCTCAGTCATATCTAATTTCTTAGTTGTGAAGTTTCTGTTCAGCTCTTTGCTACATCTATTGAGTGGGTCATTTGTTATCTTTTTTCTTTGTTTTTTGAGTAGATCATATATTCTGGAAGTTAATGCTTTGTCAGATGTATCAGTGGTGAAGGTTTCCTCCTACTCTGGGTTTTCTCTTCACTTCCTTGATGGTTTCTTTTGTCGTACAGAAGTTTTTGAGTTTAATGAGGTGCCATTTGTCAATTGTTGACCTTATTTCCTGTCCAGCTGTGTCCAAATTAGAAAGTCTTTTCCTATGCCTATGCCTCTCTCCTGTAGGTTGCTGCCAACCTTTTTTTTTTTTTTCTATAATCTTCAGAGTTTTTAGTTTCGCATTAAGGTATTTGATCCATTTGGAGTTGATTTTTGTACAGGGTGAGAGGTAAGGGTTTAACTGTATTCTTCTACAAGTGATGATCCAGTTTTGCCAACATCATTTGCTGCAGATACTGTCTTTCCTTCATTATGTCTACTTAGACCCCTTGTCAAAAATGAGGTGGCTGAAATTGTATGTGCTCAAGTTTGGATCTTCAGTTTTGGTCCATTGGTCTACAGGTCTGTTTTGTGACAGTACCAAGCAGTTTTTATGACTATAGCCTTGTAGTATAGTTTGAATTCTGGTATAGAGATCCCCCTGTACTGCTCTTTTCACTCAGGGTTGCTTTGGCTATTTGGGATATTTCATTTTTCCATATGAAATTAACGATTTTTTTTCCAAGCCTGTGAAGAAACTCTTGGGGATTTTAATTGGGATTGCATTGAATCTGTATATTAATATTAATTGGGGTAGAATGGGCATTTTTACTATATTAATTTTTCCAATCCATGAGCATGGGAGGTCTTTCTGTCTTCTGATGTCTTTTTCAATTTCCTTCTTCAGGGTTTAAATTTATTGTTGTAGAAATTTTGGTGTCTTTGGTTAGGTTTATTCCTAGGTATTATATTGTTTTTGAGGCTTTGAGAGTAGGAAGGTCTCCTTGTATTCCTTCTTCAGTTGCTTGCTGTTGGTGTAAATAAAGGCTACTGATTTTTCTAAGTTAATTTGGTATCCAGGCAGTTTACTGAAACTCTTTAATCATTTCTAGGAGTTTTCTGGTGGAGTTTTTAGCATCTTTTAGGTAAACTATCATATCATCTGCAGAAAGGGACAAGTTGCCTTCCTCTTTTCCAATTATTACTCCTTTAATTTCATTTTCTTGCCTTATTGTCAGTCAGTTCTTTGACCTAGTCCTTTTGTTGTTGTTGTTCCCTCCAATTTGTATTGCTCCAAAAATATACATATATATGTCATATATATATTCTTATTAATGTATACACACCACACATATACCAAAATAATGATGTCTGAATATAAACAATAAGTTAATTCCAAAACATGTTTAGGAATTCACATATTTCCCTTTACTTTTATCTTACTCTAAGATATGCACACATATCCTCCACCCATGTACCAAAATAACAAAGTCTGAAAATAAGTGGTAGATTAATTCTAGAGCCCATTAAGAGATTCACATTTTAACTGTACAGTTGCTTTCAGATAAAAAGAAATATAACATTACCATTTGCTTTACAACTAGGGATTTGGTGCCAGCCTCCAAAAAAGAAGGTTACTGTTTGTCATTTGTTTTTCTGGGACTGTGTTATTACACTACTTCCATCCATTTATTGCAAAGACCACGATGTTGTCTTTTTTGTACCACTGCATAGAACTCCATTGTGTAGATGTACCATATTTTGTTTATCCACTCATCAGTTAGGGGAAACGGGTTGCTTCCAGCTCTTTTCTACTGTGAAGAGAGCTACAATAAACATGGTTTTACAAATTTCTCTGGGACAGGTTGAGCCTTGTTGGTATATACCCAGGAGTGGTATGAATGGGTTAGGTGGTAGGTTTAATTTGATTTTTTAAGTATTCCCCATACTGCTTTCCATGGGGGTTGCAAGAGTTTGCATTCCTACCAGCAGTGAATGAGTGCTCCCCTTTCCCCACAATCTCTCCACCATTTGGTGTCGTTTGTTTTCCTAATCTTAGTCAGTATTACAGAGTAAGATGAAATCTTAAACTGATTTTAATTTGCATCTCCTTAATTACTAGCGACATTGAACACTTTCTACGATGTTTCTCAGCCATCTCTACTTATTTTTTTACTCCCTTAAATTTTATTGAGATTTTGTGCATTTCATACAATATTTCTTAATCAAAATTATGCCCATTCTTCCATCCATGCCCCACGACCCTACTCACGCATTCTACCATACATGTTAAGTCCTGTCTGGTGTCTTTTTCACAAGTCTTTTTTAAACTTCTTTGGTGCAGAAGTTTACTGTTTGGATAAGTTCTTTAAGCAAGTCTTTTTGTTGCTGTTGTTCCCTTTATTTTTTTCCTCCAAAAATTTCTGGGATCACCAGCTTCATCTCTGGGTATTGATTTCTGGGATCTGGGCTTCATTTTGGAGTCTTGAGTGGTGGGATCATGGGCTCCATCACATTTGTGAAGTCTCTGTTCAGCTTTTTATTCCATCTTTTGAGTGGGTCATTTGTTTTCTTCCTCCTTTGTTTTTTGAGCAGTTTATATACTCTGGATATTAATGCTTTGTCAGATGTATCATTGGTGAAGATTTCCTCCCACTCAGTGGGTTTTCTCTTCACTTCTTTTTGTTTGTTTTTTTGTTGTACACAAGCTCTTAATTTTAATAAGGTCCCACTTGTCAATTGTCCTTATTTTCTGTGCAGCTGCTGTCTGATTTAGAGAGTCTTTTTCTACCCTTATGTCTTGTTGGTTATTGCCAACATCTATCATTTTCAGAGTTTTGGTTTTCATATTGAGGTCATTGATCCATTTGGAGTTGATACACATTGTCACATGCTCTAATTTCAGATTTTTGTTACTACTAATGTTAAGGTCATGTGATTTTTATATATTCTCTCTCTCTTTTACTCAAAATACTTCTGGATAACCTTTAATTTACTTTATATTTATGAAGAGCTGCCTATTAAGAATATATCAAATTCTCACTGCATGGGCTCTGGAGGCTGGCTAATATACTCATGCTAGTTACATTAATGTCCTGAGAGTTTATTCATGCCACAGAATGTACTATAGTATGCACCCCTAAGTCTTGTTTGCAGATTAATAGTATTCTAAGCATTGAACTTTCCTCATCTATTTTCTTTCTCTTGGATAAATACCTAGAAGTAGATTTGCTTGGACTAAGGTAAAAAGTATCATATTAAGTATTTTGGGGCAATGATAGCATGTATCATTTTATATATGTACTAGAAAATTGTAAATGATTCCATTTTTCCATTTGTTTCTAATTTGCTTTTCCTTTTTTGTATATATTTTATTTTTGTAACCAACCCTGTTGGACATGGAGTAATATACATACATTGAATTATTTTCACAATTTAAAATTAGGATAGACATTAGAGTGGTGGCACCCATTTTTAATCCCAGCACTCTGGAGGCAGAAGCAAATTGAGATTGAGGCTAGCCTGGTCTACACAGTATGTTCCAGGTGAGTAGGGGCTACCAAAAGAGAGAGAGAGAGAGAGAGAGAGAGAGAGAGAGAGAGAGAGAGAGAGAGAGAGAGAGAGAGAGAGAGAGAGAGAGAGAGAGAGAGANAAATGGCTGGGATAGATTAAAAGAAAAATAGTAAATAAAAGTTGAAATATTAAATGCAATGGGAACTTATAAGAGTGCTAGTAGACTACATGAACCAGGACAGCATCCAGAGTCTGTAATCTATCTTAATATTTGTTTCTCTTACTGCTCTTGTGTGTAGTGTGCATGGTGAAGCTGTAAGCTCACTTCGTGTAGTCGTGATGCTGCATTCCATGCAGCTGATGAGGTAGAATGAACATATGCCAAGTATACGCAACGTAATAATTTTGCAGAACATCTTCTAGTGTTGGTCTTTCACACTCTGACCATGTATAAAGCCACTGAGAATGGCAGTGAGGGCTGGCTCACAAGCTTCTGCAGAATTCTCCTATCTCCATCTCCTTTCCCTGTTGGAGATCTGAATGCAGATGGGATCAGATGTGCTTTTATAGGGTCTGGGGATTGAACTCGTCTTATGCTATTTAGAGAAAGCACTTTATACTACTGAGCCATCTCCCTACGCCCCCATGAGTTTCTGATTAATGAAAAAGAAACGTAATAAAATTTGGAATTTCAAAATTAAGGAAAGAAATGGAAAACCAAGAAGCCATAGGATAAGAATGGTTAACCGTCACACCTTTAAATCCATAACACTTAGAGAGGCAAAGAATAGGTGAGTTAAAGGCCAGCCTGCCGGTCTACATACTCAAAGTTCCAGAACAACCAGCAGCTACAGGACATACCCGTGTCTCAAAAAACCGAAAAAAGGAATGTGTTAGGAAATTGCCCAAAGACCTTTTATCTGCATAGACTAGAAGATTTAATTATCAAAATGTTAACTGTATTCTAAAATGTTTCGTTTGTGAGACAAAGGTCCTCTACTCTAGCTCTCATTCTCCTCTTTCTCTCTTTCTCTTCTTCCCTCGCCTCTCTCTCTCTCCTCCTCGCCTCTCGCTCTCCCCTCTCTCTCATGCCCCCCCCCTCACTCCCACCCCACTCTCATCGGTCCAGCTCTCCTCGCTCCTCTCTCGCGCGCTCCTCTTTCCTCCTCCTCTTCTTCTCTGTCTCTCGTCTCTCTCCGCCGCCTCGCCTCTCTCTCTCTCGCTCCTCTCTCTGCTCCTCGCTCCTCGCTCAACCTTCTCTTCTTCCTCTCCAAGAGAGAGAGAGAGAGAGAGAGAGAGAGAGAGAGAGAGAGAGAGAGAGAGACCTTGTCTCAAAACGAACATTAGAATACAGTTTAATATTTTGATAATTAAAATCTCTATATGCAGGATAAAAGTCTTTTGGGCAATTTCTAAACATTCTTGTTTGTTTGTTTTTGAGACAGGGTCATCCTGTAGCTCTGGTTGTTCTGGAACTTGATATGTAGACCAGGCTGGCCTTTAACTCACCTATCTCTGCCTCTCAAGTGCTAGGATTAAAGGTGTGCACCACCACACCTGGCTTCTAACCATTCTTTTAAGTCTTTTGATTAATTTCCATTTTCTCATTAAAGTTTCTGTTTTCATTATCAAGAAACATCAAGGGGGCTAGGGAGATGGCTCAGTAGGTAAAGTGCTTTCTCTAAAAGCATCAAGACTGAGTTCAAATCCCCAGAACCTATAAAGCACATCCTGATACCCATCTGCAGTTGCAGATCTCCAACAGGGAGATAGGAGATGGAGATAGGAGAATTCTGCAGAAGCTTGTGAGCCAGCCCTCCTGCCATTCTCAGTGGCTAACATGGTCAGAGTTGAAGACCAACACTAGAGATTGTCTGCAAAATATTACGTGCGTATACTGGCATATGTTCATCTGCACATATGCATGCATGAATGCACACACACACACCAAATGCATACAGCATACACACATAAGATTAAGAGAAACAAATTAAGATAGATACAGAATATGGATGCTGTCATGGTCATGTAAGTACTATCACTTATTATAAGTTCACATTGCATTTAATATTTAAACTTTTATTTACTATTTTTATTTTATATCTATCAGCATTTTGACTACATGTATGTAAGTTTACCTCTGTCATGGAGTGCTCACATAGGCAAGAAAAGGGCATGGGAACCACTTAACTGGAGTTACACCCAGTTTTTTAACCCTGTATGGGAAACAAACCCTGGTTCTCTGCAAGAACAGCTTAACCACTGAGCCATCTCTCCAGCTTGTGCTTTGTAATATTAAAAATGGCATTTTAAATATAAAATTTGCACATGCCTGAAGCATATTGACTCACATTGTCATGTGCTACAGTCAATATGGAGATAGTAGTGATGAGATTTTAGTATATGTAATGGTTAATACTGACTGTCTACTTGACATGATCCAGAATCACCCAGAACACCAACCTCTAGGCAAGTCTGTGAGAGAGTTTCTAAACTAGGTTAGTGGATATGAGAAGCCACACCTTACCTGGGAGTAATGTTATTCCATGGACTGGGGTCTGAATAAAAAGGATAAAGTATCCTGAACACCTATATTTACCTATGTCTACTTCCCGCTTTCTGTGACCAGCTGCCTCAAGATCCTGAGTCCAAGTTCATTCCAAGTCTTCCAAGGGTTCTCCACACTGCTTTCCATAGTGTCTGTAAACGTTCATATTCCCACCAGCAGTGGATGAGTGCTCCCCTTTCCCCACAATCTCTCCAGCACATGGTATCATTTATTTTCTTGATCCTAGCCAGTCTTATTGGAATAACATATTTTAAAGTGGTTTGAATTTGCATTTCCTTAATTATTAGTGACATTGAGCACTTCTTAAGATGTTTCTCAGCCATCTCTAATTCCTCACTTGTGAAGTCTCTGTTCAGCTCTTTGCTCCATCTATTGAGTGGGCCATTTGTTATCTTTCTTCTTTGTTTCTTGAGTAGTTTATATACTCTGGAAATCAATGCTTTGTCAGATGTTTCTGCAGTGAAGGTTTCCTCCCACTCTGTGGGATTTCTCTTCACTTCCTTGATTGTTTCTTTTGATGTACAGAAGCTTTTGAGTTTAATGAGGTCCCATTTGTCAATTGTCTACCTTAATTCTTGTGCATCTGCTGTCTGATTTA
>VZQC01006173.1:207351-271475 GCA_009823505.1 Rhizomys pruinosus | reverse complement strand
AATTTTTTTTTAATTTATTTCTGTATGTGTATCAATGTACTGTCTACATGCAGGTCTGTGCACCCGTGTCGTGCAATGCCGCGGAGGTCAGAAGAGGGTCTCGGATTCCCCTGGAGCTGGAGTTCTCCTGGAATTGGAGTTTCAGACGGCTCTCGGCCGCCATGTGGGTGCTGGGTATCGAACCCGGGTCCTCTGTAAGAGCGGTCGGCGCTCTTAACCGCTAGGCCATCTCTCCAGCCCCACTCAGGGTTGTTTTGACTATTCACGGTCTTTTGTTTTTCTGAATGAAATTAAGGATTTTTTTCAAAAGCCTGTGAAAAAACTCTTGGGGATTTTAATTGGGATTGCATTAAACCTATACAAGAGTTTGGGTAGAGTGGACATTTTTACAATGTTAATTTTCCCAATCCATGAGCATGGGAGGATTTCCATCTTCTGAGGCCTTCTTCAAAAGTTTAAAATTTTTGTTGTACAGATCTTTGGTGTCTTTGGTTAGCTTTGTTTCTAGGTATTTTATTGTTTTTGAGGCTATTGTGAGTGGGAAGTTCTCCTTGTATTCCTTCTTCAGTTGCTTTCTGTTGTTATCAAGAGGGCTACTGATTTTTCTAGGTTAATTTTGTATTCAGCCAGTTTTCTGAAACTCTTAATCATTGCTAGGAGTTTTCTGGTGGAGTTTCAGCATGCCTTAAGTAAACAATCATATTATCAGCAAAAAGGGATAGCTTGGCTTCCTCTTTTCCAATTAGTACTCATTTAATTTCCTTTTCTTGCCTTATTGACCTAGCAAATGTTTCAAGCACTATATTGAAGAGGAGTGGTGACAAGGGGCCGCCTTGCCAAGTTCCTACCTTTGAAGGGAATGCTTCAGTCATTTCCCCATTTAGGATGATATTGGCTGTGGGTTTCCTGTATATGGCTCTGATTACATTGAGGAATGATCCCTCCAATCCAATTCCCTCTAGGACTTTAAGCATCAAGGGATGTTGGATTTTGTCAAAGGATATTTCTGTGTCAATTGAGATGATGGTGTGGTTTTTGTCTTTCAGTCCATTTATATGCTTGATGATATTTATTGATTTTCATATGTTGAACCATCCCTGCATCTCTGGTATGAATCCATCTTGGCCATGATGGATGATCTTCTTGATGTGGGTCTGTATGCGATTTGCCAGTATCCTGTTCAGAATTTTGGCATCTGTGTTCATTAATGAGATGGGTCTATAGTTCTCCTTTTTAGTTGTATCTTTTCCTCATTTGGTAATAGAGTGATGCTGGCTTCATAGAAGGAATTTTGGAGATTTCCCTCTGTATTCTTCTAAACAGTTTGAGTAATAATGGTTGTAAGTCTTTTTGAAATGTTCTATAGAATTCTGCTGTGAAACCATCTGAGCCTGGGCTTATTTTAGTTGGGAGGTTTTTTATTACATCTTCAATTTCTGCATATATTTTGGGTCTGTTTAAGCTGTCGATCTCTTCTTGGTTGAGCTTTGGTGATTCCCAGGATTTTGGATATTCATCCATTTCTTCTAGGTTTTTAAACTTAGTAGAGTAAAGGTTTTTGAAGTATTCCCATAAGATTTTCTGGATCTTTTCATCGTCTGTTGTGAAATTTTCCCTTTCATCATGGATTGAATTGATTTGGAATTGTTCCTTCTTTCTTTTGGTTAATTGGGATAGAGGTCTGTCTATCTTGTTTATTCTTTCAAAGAACCAACTTTTGGATTGATTGATTTTTTATTGTTTTGTTTCTATTTCATTGATTTCTGCTCTGATTTTTGTTATTTCTTCCTTTCTGTTGCGTTTAGGTTTCATCTGTTGTTGTCTCTCAAGTGCTTTTAGTTGAAGTTTTAGATCATTCACTTGTGCTCTTTCTGCTTTTCTAATGTAGGCACCCAGTGCTATAAACTTACCTCTTAGGACTGCTTTTAAGGTATCCCATAGGTTTTGTTGTGTTGTATTATCATTGTCATTCAGTTCTGGGAATGGTTTTATTTCTTTCTTTATCTCTTCCTTGACACATTCATTATTCAGGAGTGTGTTGTTTAGTCTCTATGTATTCTTGTAGATAGTAGGGCTTATCCTGGTGTTGATAGTGAGCTTTATTGTGTTGTGGTTTGAGATAATGCATGAAATTATTTCAATCTCCTTGTATTTGTGGAGATTTCTTCTGTGTCCCAGTATGTGATCGATTTTGGAGAATGTTCCATGGGTTGCTGAGTAGAAAGTGTACTCTCTGGTATGAGGGTGGAATATTCTGTAGATGTCTGTGAGGTCCATTTGATGTATCTTATCATTCAGTTCAGATGTCTCTCTGTTTATTCTTTGCCCAGTTGACCTGTCCAAAGGGCTCAGTGGTGTATTGAAGTCCCCTACTATTATTGTACTGGGGTTAATCTGTGCCTTGTGGCCCTGGAGTAGTGTCTTTATAAAGTTTGGTGCACCAGAGTTTGGTGCTTATATATTTATAATTGTGAAATCTTCATGGTGAATTGTTCCTTTGATAAAAATGTAATGGTCTTTTTTGTCTCTTCTGATTTCTTTTAAGTCGAAGTCTATTTTGTCTGATATTAAAATAGCAACACCTGATTCCTTTTTGGTACCATTTGCTTAGAATAATTTTTATCCTTTCACTTTAAGGTGGCGCCTATCCTTGAAGGTAAGACGTGTTTCTTGTAGATAACATATAGCTGGGTTCTGTTTCCTAATCCAATCTCCCAGTCTATGTCTTTTGTTTGGAGAGTTTAATCCATTAATAATTAAGGATATGACTGATATATTTGTGTTGCTTCATTTCACCTTATTATCCATTTGCATTTTTGATCTAGGTTTCTACTTCTGCAGTTCTGCTTTTATTAATTTCTCTTTCTAGGTGCCTGGGGATAGTTGCTCCTCTCTTCTGTCCTTTGAATTGCTTCAAGTATTCTCTGAAGGGTTGGTTTTCTGGACATGTATTCTTTCATCTTGTTTATGTCATGTCATGGAAAAATTTTCTCTCTCCAACTACAATCAACATTTTTGCTGGGTATATTAATCTGGGTTGGCATCTATAGTCCTTTAACACTGGGAATGCTTTCCTCCAAGTTCTTCTTGTTTTCATTGTTTGCACTGAGAAGTCAGTTTTAATTCTGATAGGTTTCCCCTTATATGTAACTTGTTATTTTTCTCTTGTGGCTTTCAGAATTTTGTCTTTGTTTTGGGCATCTAGTGTTTTAACTATTATATAGTGTGGAGAGTTTCTTTTCTGATCTTGTCTGTTTGGAGTTCTATGTGCTTCTTGTATTTGTATTGATTTGTCTTTTCTTTTTTTTTTTTTTTTCCTAAAGGAAGTTATTTTAATTATTTTTTTTACATTTTTTAATTTATTTTTATTGATGCTTTGTGTATTTCATACATCATTTTCCAATTCAGTTCAGGCATATATCCCCCTCCCTCCCCCCCCCCACCCCCCTACCCCATCGCAGATCGTGCATTCTTGCCGTAAGTTTTTGGCATCTTTCCTGCTTTTTTGTTTGTTTTGTTTTCATTTTTTTTTCAACGATAGTGTCTTTGTTTTTGAGTACTTTTTAAGCATCCTTCAGTAAAAACACAATTTGCAAGCAGTTGTGCCCAAACCCACACAGCCTATGGTCCCACCATCCTGAAAGGGGGGGCTTGTATGTTCAATCCAAGTGATCAAATGAGTGTTTCCAGTATATTGTGTGTAGTTTAACACATCAGCATCCCTTACCCCAATCGAAAAGCCCTTATATTCTACCACGCCCCCTCTCTGCAGATTTGTTCCCTAGGCTTGAAAAGGGCACAGGTGGATGAAGCAACAACACTCCTACTTTTTCTCTGGACTGATGTCTTGGTCTCTAGCAGTTCTGGCTTGTTTTCTTTCATGGGCTGCCCGCTTGTGTCCAGGCTTACCCTTTCCGATCCTTACTATGAAGCACATGCAATTAGAATTTAGGTATTAAAGGATAAAAGAGAACAGAAATATAATAAACTATATATATGCCCTTTTTCGAATCCTACTAAATGAAGCACATCAATTAGTATATGGTGATTGTAAAACAGTAGCTAATTGTTATGATGTAGGTAACTTTACTTTGTGTATAGACAAGTGTTTGGATGTTGTAATCATTCAGTCTACATTTCGTCTGTCAAGTATGGCAGGTCTTCGTTGTGTTTTTAAACTCTCCTAACCCATGTAAGGATGTTAAGCTTTAAATCTCCAGAGTATACAAGGCTACTCAAAAAAAACCAACTGAAAGAGAAAGAAACCAAAGGAATCACTCAGAAGTGGAGCAACAAGATTGAACGAGACTTCAAGAAGTGAAGTAATAGAGATGTATGAGAAACACCTTACGAAGTGTGCAATCATCACTAATAATTAAGGAAATGCAAATTAAAACCACCTTAAGATACCACCTTACTCCAGTAAGACTGGCTAGGATCAAGAAAACAAATGATGCCAAGTGCTGGAGAGGGTGTGGGGAAAGGGGAACACTCATCCATTGCTGGTGGGAATGTAAACTTGTGCAGCCACTGTGGAAAACAGTGTATTGATTTGTCTTTTCTAAGTTTGGGGAAATTTTCATCTATTATTCTGTTGAAGATCTGATCAATACCATTCTCTTGGGATTCTTCTCCTTCCTCTATTCCTATGATGCAGAGGTTTGATCTTTTCATAGTGTCCCACAGTTTCTGGTTGCTCTACTTTTGTGTATTTTTAAATTTTTCATAATCTTTACTTGAGGCTTTTTGTTGTTCTCTGTTATCTTCCAGGTCTGATATTCTTTGGTCTACTTCCTCCATTCTACTTCTGAAGCTTTTCCATTCCATTCCTCTTGATTGAATGAGTGTTTGATTTCCTTTTACACTTTGTCTTGTGTTTTCTTTAGTATTTCCACTTCCTTTTGGAGCTTCTCAATCTCTTCCTGCAGTTTTTGCTTCGCTGGTTGGTTTCCTTATCTTTTTCAACATGGGATCTTTTCAGTGCTTCCACTTCTGGAGTTGTTCAGTCTCTCTCTCTAGGTCCTTCTTGCGTTTTTCATTATCTTTTTTAGTTCTCTGACATGCTCTTTATCATTTTTTATTTCTTTGAGTATGTTCATAATTGTACTTCTAATATCTGTGTCCTGGGCCATCCCCAGGGAGATCCCACTGTAGGATCTTCCACAGGGTTGGTAGAGCTTGGTGTGGAATTATCCTGCACCTTTCCCATGTTGTCTCCATGTTCCTGGCATGTGGGTTTCTCTTTACCTGTATTCCAATGCGAATCCCAAATTTCTCTTCACTGTGTTGAAGGCTTGCTTTGCTTGCCTCCTTCAGATGCCTTCATTGTTTGTTTGATTGATTTGTTTTTCTCCTGTTCTCCTTGCTTATGGCGTGTTGACCTAAGTTTTAGGCTTTCTATTGGAAGTCTATCTCACTCTTCCATTTCTGTTCTGAAGTTTCTCTAAAGAATCCACTTGGACACTCCTGTGCTTCAGGTAGTCCCAGGAAATCTGCTAAAATTAATTTCAAGAGACATATGTAAGGAAATAGGAAGCAGAGAGACAGATAAAAATGACATTCTACAGAGCAAGCAGATTGATTAGAGGATAAACCTGAGAGGTACAGCCCCAAGGCCAAGGAGGTGGGTGCTGGCCTAGCTTATAGATTCAGGGTTTTTGGATTTTTCCCCCTCTGTGACAGGAACAGTTTGGGGGCTGCATTTTTGTCATCTCAGGCAGCTTCAGGGTAGGTTCCCCTATTATGGAGAGAGTCAGTCATACAGGATCCTGGTCCAGGGAGCGCATTATGATTAGGATATCATATTGTATATCATGTGGGAATGGTGAGTGGCTTGGTTATATGGGACACGGCCTTCCAGGAAAGTGGCCAGGAGTGCTGACCATGGGAGAAGTATTCAGAACCTAATATTTCTCTACCATTTCTATTAAAGGGACACAAATGAACATGGGAGTGTCATCATCACATCCAACTGCTTCCTGCTGACTGATGTGGTGAAGAGGTATTTGTATATACTTAAGAATAGAATGGTTTTTATGTTGTCCTGAGCAGAGGCTTGAGAACTAACTGTGACTCAGTTAATCAATAATTTATGCATTAGACTTAAAAACAAAGTAAAATGATGAGTAGCAAGGTAATTACAGTCAGTGGGGTAAGAGCAAGGAGGTGCCAAGGCACCATAACATGTTCCCTCACAAGGATGCTTTTCTCTTAAATGTTCTTATTCCCTCTAGGATCACACCTGACTTATTGGTGAAAAACAGCAGCCATCTCCTAGAAAGCATGGAAAGGAGAGGAAGTAGGAAGTCCAGGGTGCAGGTGCTCATCTAGTTGGTCATATAGGTTCTGTAGGTAGGTACTCCATAGGTAAATGAAACTCCCTGCTTGGGTTCCCAGAATCTCCTGAAGTCTTTGTCAACAAGTAGCTGGAGTTGGCAGTTCATGCCTAAAGGAACTGGTTAATAAGATCTTGGATAGAGGTTGAAGGAGGGCTGAGGAATCAGACAAGAGGGGCTGTTCCACGGGGGATCATACAGGGAAGCGATGTGCCTAGTATTTCAAGGGGAAGGGGTTGTAGAACATATTGGTTGTCCTTAAGAGCAGAGGTAGGTACTATGCCAAGTAGTGGGGCTGAATAGAGGAGAGGCTCTTGCAGAAGGTGAGGTCTAGCTAGTGGAGTTGGGGGTGGTTGGAGGCTAAGGAGTAAGGTCTGCCTGACTGCATACTTGGGGGTCCTTCTGTACCCCCAATGATAACTCCTCTTTGGGTCTGTGAAAGGAGTTTTAGGATGGTAAAGAGAGAGTCAGTGACTGCTGATCTAGTATAGATGGGTTCTCCCCAGCTGTCCTGGAACTCTCTATGTAGACCAGGCTAGACTTGAATTCATAGAGATCTGCCTGCCTCTGCTTCCCAAGTGCTGAAATTAAAGGCATGTGCCACCACGTGTGGCATAAATGACATTTTCTGAATGAATAATATGAATACTGAATTAATAATAACCTGGTTAATTTATTAACTGTATGACTGAAGTAATAGCTGACACTTGGAAATTCCTTTACAAAACACTTGTTGAATTATGGGATTCTGTTCTCAGTGAAGAAAACTCAGGAAATTTCAATTAGGAAGCCAGGTGGCAGGTGAAGATGGACTAGTCTCAATGCCAACTATAAACAGGGTGATTGGGTACTGACCCAATAATCCTGGGGTGAATGGACTCGCCCTTCTGGCCTCCACATTTCAGTAGCTGTAAAAAAAAAAAAAGCCTCTTGTGTGGGAAAAAAGGTTTGAGCCTAGGGTAGAGTGTGTCTCCCTTGGAAACAGTCTCATTTCTGATCTCCCCAGTGATCACAAGAGATGCAAGACTTGGTAGGAGGTTGAGGGTGAGGGCATGGTTTCCCAGTATGTGTTCCTACTGCAATGGAAACAGGAACCAAGGGGTTGGAATTTTGTCTGTTTAATTTGGGCTCAGCTTGCCTGAGGTTGCATAAGCAGAAACTAGCAGCTTCTATTTAACACTGAGATGATTTTCTGACTGGCTAATAATTGGGATCCAGCCTACTACATGTTGACGAGAAAGAAGGAGATTGAATTCTAATGGAACCTTCCATTCCCTATCACCTCTAGGAGGAAGGGGGCTTGAGATAGAGAAACATGGGAACTGGAAGTTAGCAAAGCTTAAAGCAAGGGCAGAATGTTTTAAATCAGTGAATTTACAAAGAATAACAAGGGACCCAAAAGTTAAAAACCATCCTATGGGTTACTAATAAAAATCTGGACAGATATTAAATGTCACAGTCAGGAGAGAGAAAACTGTGAGTTTTAAAGTATTTGAAATAATCTAATGAAGCAGTCATACTTGCCCAGTTTGTTCACCACCAATTAGTGTTTGTGTCTATTGCTGCTACCAGTACTTAGTTTTGTAATTTAAAATATCCAAAGAAGGGGCTGGAGAGATGGCCTAGTGATTAAGAGTGCCAACTGCTCTTGCAGAGGCGCCGGGTTCAATCCCCAGAACCCACATGGTGGCTGAGAACCATCTTTAACTCCAGTTCTAGGGGAATCCGACACCCTCTTCTGACCTCCACAGCATTGCATGACATGGGTGCACAAACCTACATGCAGACAAAACATTCATACACATAAAAATAAATAAATAAAAAATTTTAAAAATATCCAAAGAAGCATTATGAAAGGATCAAGCTCAATAAATGATTTTAACCTTTTGGCCAATCACGTGTAGATTCATTATTTGAACACAGGAATCAGAACTGTGTAACATTAGAATCACATTTCAATCAATGTGCCCATCTCAAATCCTATGGCTGTTGCCCTGTTCAAGAAACAGTATTGTTCTAGTTTGTCTTCCATTGCTGTGACAAAACACTCTGACCGACACCAACTTGGGGAGGAAAGGGTTTATTCAGCTTACATCTCCTGGCTCACAGTTCATCGCTTAGGGAGCACAAGGCAGGAACTCAGGGCAGGAACCTGGAGGCAGGATCTGAAGCACAAGCCATGGAGGAATGTTGTTCACTGGCTTGCTCCTCTGGCTCATGCCCAGCCTGCCTTCTTATACTGTACACAACAACTTGCCCAGAGTGGCATCACTCATTATGGGTTGGGCCCTCCCACACTGCTTGAAAATCAAGACAATACTCCACAGATGTAGCCGCAGGCCAATCCAATGGAGCCAGTTCCCCAACTGAGGCTCCCTCATCCCAGGTGTGTCAAGTTGACACTAAAGCTATCCAGCACAAGTATTTTGCCCTGTGTCCATTGTCCTACATCATGGGCTTGCAAATCATTGAACCAACTGAGCTGTTTCTATGTTTTGATGTAGAGCCACATAAGAGGTGGCTGTTGTAGCATGATACAAATATTAAAACAATTCCTGAAATAATCAACCATGTAACTCTTTTGCTTGATGTTTAAGATATTGAATAAACTCTTGATAAGATAACAAAAGTTTAATACACATGCTTTTAACCAGTATATATCCATTAAAACAGTAATATTAATTTTTCTTCATACTGAAAAATATTCAGTCCAGATATGAACATAATTTTGGCTGTTGCCATTTCTTCCTCTCTGATTCTGCAGGTGGACCATTCTTTCCTCAGTTTGGTTGCCAAGGCTCAGGCAGGAGCCAGGAGGGAGAGGAAGAGATTACAGGGGAATAACTCACCTTTATTCTCTCTGGGTCTTTATACCTGACCTTGTGAAGTGGGGATGGGGGATTGGGGTGTGCAGGAATTTACAGAATAAACATGGTGCTAGCTGCCCAAAACTGAGGTGTGTACTCCAGATCACTACAGGGATGTGACAAACTTTTGCCCAAAGAATCAAAGGCAGTGCCACCAGGCAGGTTCCATTGGCCAACAGGAAATCATCAGGACCCAGACCTCTGAGGGCTGAGGGTTGTCAGCCTTTCCCAACCCCCAACCTCTCCCAACCACTAGCCTCTCTCTGGAAGTTGTCAGAGATTTTGAAGCTGATTTCCTAAGTGCTCAAGCCAAAGGGAATGCCCACATTTGGCCCCAGTTCCAAGTTGACTGAGAGATTGTCCATGCTAAAATTCTACTTTTATCATTCATTTATTGTCCTCTCCGCAGTTAGAGTTGGGGGACCAGCCCCCTCAGGAAAAGGAGTCTGCCGGGCGTCGTGGCACATGCCTTTAATCCTAGCACTTGGGAGGCAGAGGCAGGCGGATCTTTGTGAGTTCAAGGCCAGCCTGGTCTACAGAGTAAGTTCCAGGACAGCTGGGACTATAGGGAGACCCTGTCTCGAAAAGACCAAAAAATAAAGAAGCTGGAGTCTGAAGTGGGAGGAAGAACCCTATCTCCAAAGTCAGCTTAATAGTAAGCATGAACAACACCTAACAATTTAGTACTTAGGAGCCAGTAAAATGAGTGAGGGATGAAACTAGAGAAGGAAAGCTTGGGCACGGGAGAAGTTTGAACCAACTGTCCTCCCTATGTATGAAATTTTGGTCAAATGTGTCCAATTTTGGTTACTGGCTATTATTATCTCATTTATATTGTGGCCTGATGAAGGTAAATAGGCTATGAAGTTTCATTCATTTCAAATCAGAGTTTTGTTTTAAGGCAGATTGGAGTCTTAATGTTGATAAGTTATTGAAGAAGCAAGCTAAGGCTGTGGCACCAGGAACTTTCTAACTTTTCAAGTCCATGCTGCAGGACAAGGGAGCAGGGCAAAATACCATACCAGAGGCAGAGGATTGAATCCGAGTGTCCAAGAGGAAAAGGGACATGGGGATGGGGAGAAGGGGAAAGAGACAGAATAAAGGAGGAAGATGGGGAAGTTAGCTAGGGGCCTGGTCCTGCTGAACTCTCTCCTGGGTCTTGGCACCATCTTTAAGGAACTAGAAAGCAGGGAGTTAGAACAACGACTTTCTCCAGAACAAGCAGATTTTATTAGAGGATAAATGTGAGTGGACAGTCCCCAACAGCCCGTGACCCAAAAAGGTGGGTACCTCCTGGAAGCTTGGTGTCCAGAGAAGAGTGGAGCACACTTATAGATGGGTTTTTTTTTTATAATTTTCTCTCTTTGGGGATGTGATAGGGCTTTGGGGCTGAGATTGTTTCATTCTATTCTAGGACCTTAGGCAGGTGCAGAGGGTTTCCCTATTATAAGAGGTTAATTCATGTAGGACTCTGCTGTCATTGGGATTGAGTTATATCAGGGGACAATTGTGGGGGGGGAGGAGAGTAGGAGAAACAAGTCTTCCAGGAGAGGTGACAAAGAGTGCTAACTATGCTCTAAGCATTCAGGATTTACCTATCAACATAATAATAGTATTATTATCCTTTATCCAAAAAGAAACCAACCAAACTAACTAAAAATATTTCTATGTATTTCCTTGGTGATAAAATATTACTTTATTTATTTATTTATTTTTTATCAAATCTAGACCTGTGTCCCCCACCCTAACCCCCAACCCCACCAGAGCTCATGCATTTTGTGAAACATGTTTTTCACCTCTTTCTCGGTCATTCTCAATATTCTCCATGTGGAAGTTGACTGTTTAGAGCAGAAGTTCACTGTTTCAGTCAATTCTTTGATGCAGTCCTTTCTGTTGTTGTTGTTGTTGTTGTTGTTGTTGTTGTTTCCAATATGCATCACTCCCAACTGCTTGGACAAAAGCTCAAGGGGCGGTGCACAAGAAATACTTACAACTAGGTAATTGGCACTAGCATCCACAGATGAGGGATATCATTCGTCATTGTCGTTTGTTTCTCTGGGACTGTATTACTTCACTCAGCATGTTGTCCTCTAGCTCCAGCCATTTTCCTGCAAAGCTCCTGATGTCATCTTTCTTTACTGCTGCATAGAACTCCATTGTGTAGATGTACCACATTTTCCCTATCCACTCATCAGTTGAGGGGCATTTGGCTTGGTTCCAATTCCTTGCTACTGTGAAGAGAGCTGAAATAAATATGGCCGTGCATGTATCTCTGCAGTGGGGTGAGTCTTGAGGGTACATGCCTAGGAGTGGTATGGTTGGGTCAGGTGGCAAGTTCATTCCAAGTCTTCCAAGGGCTCTCCACACTGCTTTCCATAGTGGCTGTATGAGTTTACATTCCCACCATCAGTGGATGAGTGGTCCCCTTTCCCCACAACCTCTCCAGCACTTGGTGTCATTTGTTTTCTTGATCCTAGCCAGTCTTATTGGAGTAAGATGATATATTAAAGTGGTTTTGATTTGCATTTCCTTAATGAATAGTGATATTGAACACTTCTTAAGGTGATTCTCCACCATCTCTAATTCCTCACTTGTGAAATCTGTTCATCTCTTTGCTCCATCTATTGAGTGGGTCATTTGTTTTCTTTCTTCTTTGTTTTTTGAGTAGTTTATATATTCTGGAAATCAATGCTTTGTCAGATGTTTCTGTGGTGAAGGTTTCCTCCCACTCTGTGAGATTTCTCTTCAATTCCTTGATTGTTTCTTTTGATGTACAGAACCTTTTGAGTTTAAGGTCCCATTTGTCAATTGTCTACCTTAATTCTTGCACAGCTGCTGTCTGATTTAGGAAGTCTTTTCCTATGCCTATGTCTTATAGTCTACTGCCCACTTTTTCTTTTATCGCCTTCAGAATTTGGGGTTTCACATTAAGGTCTTTGATCCATCTGGAGTTGACTTTTGCACAGGGTGAGAGGTAGGGGATTAATTTCATTCTTCTACAAGTGGAGATCCAGTTTTGCCAACACCACTTGCTGAAGATACTGTCTTTTCTCCATTGTGTTCTCTTGGCCCCCTTGTCAAATATGAGATGGCTGAAATTGTATGTGCCCAGGTTTGGATCTTCAGTTTTGTTTCATTGGTCAACAGGTCTGTTTATGTGCCAGTACCAGGCTGTTTTTATGACTATAGCCCTGTAGTATAGTTTGAAGTCTGGTATAGAGATTCCCCTGTGTAGCTCTTTTCAGTCAGAGTTGTTTTGGCTATTCGGGGTCTTTTGATTTTTCAAATGAATTTAAGGACTTTTTGTTTTCCAAGCCACTTGAGGATTTTGACTGGGATTGCATTAAATCTATATAAGAGTTCGGTAGAATGGACATGTTTACAAAGTTAATTTTCCCAGTCCATGAGCATGGGAGGATTTTCCATCTTCTGATGTCAATTTCTTTCTTTAAGGGTTTAAAATTTTTGTTGTAGAGATCTTTGGTGTCTTTGGTTAGGTTTGTTCCTAGGTATTTTATTGTTTTGAGGTTATTGTGAGTAGGAAGGTCTCCTTGAATTCTTTCTCCAGTTGCATGTTGTTGATGTAAAGAAAGGCCATTGATTTTTTTTTTCATTTAATTTTGTATCCTGCCACTTTGCTGAAGCTGCTAATCCTTTACAAGACTTTTATGGTGGAGTTTTTAGCATCCCTTAAGTAAGCAATCATATCATCAGCCAAAAGTGATTTGCTGAGTCCCTCTTTTCCAATTAGTACTCCTTTAATTTCCTTTTCTTGCCTTATTGCTCTAGCAAGTGTTTCAAGCACTATATTGAAGACAAGTGATGACAGGGGGCAGCCTTGCTGAGTTCCTACCTTTAAAGGGAATGTTTTGGGGCTGGAGAGATGGCCTAGCGGTTAAGAGCACCGACTGCTCTTACAGAGGACCCGGGTTCGATCCCCAGCACCCACATGGTGGCTGAGAACCGTCTGAAACTCCAATTCCAGGAGGACTCCAGTTCCAGGGGAATCCGACGCCCTCTTCTGACCTCCTTGGCATTGCACGACACGGGTGCACAAACCTACATGCAGACGGTACATTCATACACATACAAAAATAAATAAAATAAAATAAAAAAAAGAAATGTAAAAAAAATAATAAAGGGAATGTTTGCGTTGTTTCCCCATTTAGGATGATATTAGCTGTGGGTTTCCTGTATATGGCTTTGATTACGTTGAGGAATGATCCCTCCAATCCAATTCCCTCTAGGACTTTAAGCATGAAGGGATGCTGGATTCTGTCAAAGGCATTTTTAACATCAATTGAGATGATGGTGTGTTTTTTATCTTTCAATCCATTTATGTGTTTGATGATGTTTATTGATTTTCGTATGTTGAACCATCCCTGCATCTCTGGTATGAATCCAACTTGGTCATGATGGATGATCTTCTTGATGTGGATCTGTATGCAATTTGCCAGTATCCTGTTTAGAATTTTGGCATTTGTATTCATTAGGGAGATAGGTCTATAATTCTCCTCTTTAGTTGTGTCTTTGCCTGGTTTTGGTAATAGAGTTATGTTGGCTTCATAGAAGGAATTTGGGAGAATTCCTTCTGTTTGTATCCTTCTAAACAATTTCAGTAATAATGGTTGTAGGTCTTTTTGAAATGTTTTATAGAATTCTGCCATGAAACAGTCTGGGCCTGGGCTTTTTTTAGTTGGGAGTTTTCTTATTACATCTTCAATTTCTTCATGTATTATGGGTCTGTTTAAGCTGTGGATCTCTTCTTGGTTGAGCTTTGGTGATTCCCAGGATTTCAAATATTCATCCATTTCTTCTAGGTTTTCAAACTAGGTAGAGCATAGGTTTTTGAAGTATTCCCATATGATTTTCTGGATCTTTTCCTTATCTGTTGTGATATTTTCCTTTTCATAACAGATTGTATTGATTTGGAGTTGTTCCTTCTTTCTTTTGGTTAACTGGGCTAGAGGTCTGTCTATCTTGCTTATTCTTTCAAAGAACCAACTTTTGGATTCATTGATTTTTTTGTATTATTTTCTTTGTTTCTGTTTCATTGCTTTCTGCCCTGATTTTTGTTATTTCTTCCTCTCTGTTGCATTTAGGCTTCATCTGTTGTTGCCTCTCAACTGCTTTTAGCTGCAGTGTTAGATCATTCACTTGTCCTCTTTCTGTTTTTCTAATGTAGGCACCCAGGGCTATAAACGTCCCTTTAGGACTGCTTTTAAGGTATCCATAGGTTTTGTTGTGTTGTATTCTCATTGTCATTCAGTTCCAGTAATGCTTTTATTTCTTTTTTATCCCTTCCTTGACCCATTCATTATTCAAGAGTGTGTTGTTTAGTCTCCATGTGTTCTTGTTGGCAGTAGGGCTTATCCTGGTGTTGATGTTGAGCTTTATTGGACTGTGGTCTGATATAATGCATGAAATTATTTCAATCTTTTTGTATTTGTGGAGGTTTCTTCTGTATCCCACTATGTGGTTGATTTTGGAGAATGTTCCGTGGGGTGCTGAGCAGAAAGTGTGTTCTCTGGTATTAGGGTAGAATATTCGGTCGAGGTCTATGAGGTCCATTTGGTGTATCATTCAGTTCAGATGTCTCTCTGTTTATTCTTTCTCTTGACCTATCCAAAGGACTCAGTGGGGTACTGATGTCCCCTACTATGAGTGTACTGGGGTTAGTGTGTGACTTGTGGTCCTGGAGAATTGTCTTTATAAAGTTTGGTGCACCAGAGTTTGGTGCTTATATGTTCATAATTGTGAAATCTTCTTGGTGAATTGTTCCTTTGATAAAAATGTAATGTCCTTCTTTGTATCTTCTGATTTCTTTTACTTTGAAGTCTATTTTGTCTGGTATTAAAATAGCAACACCTGCTTTCTTTTTGGTCCCATTTGCTTGGAATATTTTTTCCATCCTTTCACTTTAAGGTGGTGCCTGTCCTTGAAAGTAAGATGTGTTTCTTGTAGACAGCATATCAATGGATTCTGTTTCCTAATCCAATCTCACAGTCTATGTCTTTTGATTGGGGAATTTAGTCCATTAATATTTAAAGTTATGACTGATAGGTTTATGTTGCTTCCTTTTGCCTTCTTATCCATTTGCAGCTTTGGTTTAGGTTTCTACTTCTGCAGTTATGCTTTTATTGATTTCTCTTTCTAGGTTCTTGGGGATGGTTGCTCCTTTCTTCTGTCCTTTGAATTGCTTCAAGTATTCTCTGAAGGGTTGGTTTTCCGGACATGTATTCTTTCATCTTGTTTATGTCATGGAAGGTTTTTCTCTCTCCTTCAACTATAATTGACATTTTTGCTGGGTATATTAACCTGGGTTGGCCTCTATTGTCCTTTAACACTGGGAATGCTTTCCTTCACGTTCTTTTTGCTTTCATAGTTTGCATTGAGAAGTCCATTGTAATTCTGATAGATTTCCCCTTATAGGTCACTTGTTGTTCTTCTCTTGTGACTTTAAGGATTTTGTCTTTGTTTTGGGTGTCTAGCATTTTAACTATGATATGGCGTGGAGAGTTTCTTTTCTGATCTTGTCTGTTTGGAGTTCTATGTGCTTCTTGTATTTGTATTGGTTTGTCTTTTTTTAGTTTGGGGACATTTTCACCTATTATTCTGTTGAAGATCTGATCAATACCATTCTCTTGGGAATCTTCTCCTTCCTCTATTCCTATGATGTGGAGGTTTGATCTTTTCATATTGTCCCACAGTTCCTGGTTGTTCCACTTTTGTGTATCTTTAAATTTTTCATAATCTTTAATTGAGATTTTTAGTTGTCCTGTGTTATCTTACAGGTCTGATATTCTTTGTTCTGCTTCCTCCATTCTACTTCTGAGGCTTTTTCCGTTCCTTTCCTTTTGATTGGATGAGTGTTTGATTTCCTTTTTCATTTCCTCTTCTGATTTCTTTAGTATTTCTACTTCCTTTTGGAGCTTCTCAATCTCTTCCTTTAGCTCTTTGCTTCACTGGTTGGTTTCCTTGTCTTTTTCAGCATTGGATCTTTTCAGTGTTTCTACTTCCTTCGGAGTTTGTCATTCTCTTTCTCTAGATCCTTCTTGAGTTCTTCATTATTTTTTCTTAATTCTTTGATTTGCTCTTTATAATCTTGTCGTTCTTTAAGTATGTTCACAATTGTGTTTCTGATATCTGTGTTCTGGGCCATCCCCAGGGGATCACACTGTAGGATTCTTCCATAGGGTTGGTAGAGCTTGGTGTGGGATTATCCTGCCCCTTTCCCATGTTGTCTCTTCTTCATGTTCCTGGCATATGGGCTTCTCCTTGCCTGTATTCCAATGTGAGTCCCAAATGCCTCTTCACTGTGTTGAAGGCTTGCTTTGCTTGCATCCTTCAGATGCCTTCGTAATCCCAGTTAGCAGGAGTGGGGGGGTGGGGGGTTGCTCTTTAGCCCATGCCCTGGTACCTGCACTTCAGCTGGTCTTGGGAGATCTCAGATCTCAATACTCACACAACCCTACCTTTTATACCAGCTGAGAGGATAACTCCACCCCCACAGCCAGGAAAGCCAATTACTAAACCAAAGACAACTGGATTAACCAGATTAAGTCAAACAACAATCAGCCTTGCTGAAGCACCAAGCTCCTACCTTCCTTCCTGTGCTTCAGCTGGTCTTGGGAGATCTCAGATCTCAAGACTCACACAACCCTACCTTTTATACCAGCTGGGAGGATAACTTCGCCCCCACAGCCACAAAAGCCAATTAAGTTAAAGACAACTGGATTTTCACACATTGACATATATGTCCTGCATCTTTCTCTCAGTCTTTTTAAAAGTTTTTCTCTGCTTAGGTTTATTGTTTGGGGTAGAAATTAACTGTATCAGTGAGTTCTTTCACCTGATCTGTATGTTGTTGTGGTTCCCTCCCATTTGTATTGCTCCAAAATATGCCCATATAAATGTCACATATGTACCAAAATTATGACCTCTAAAAATAAACTGTATGTTAGTTCCAAAATATATTTAGGAATTAACATTTTTTCTTTTTAATTTTATATAACTCTAAAGTATTATAGGGTTGGAGAGATAGCCTAGCAGTTAAGAGCACCGACTGCTTTTGCAGAGGACCCAGGTTCGATCCCCAGCACCCTCATGGTGGCTGAAAACCATCTTTAACCCCAGTTACAGGGGAATCCAACGCCCTCTTCTGACCTCTGTGGTATTGCACTACACGGTGCACAAATTTGCATGCAGACAGTACATTCATACACATACGAAAATAAATAAAATTTAAAAATTAAAAAAATAAAATAAAATATGAATACATTCCTTCTACCCATATATGGTAATTACAATATCTGAAAATAAGTGGTACAGTAATTCTAGAGCCCCTTAAGAGATACACATTATAACAATACAGTTGATTTCAGATAAAAATAAATATAACAATAATGTTCTTCAGCTTGCCTTACAACTGGGGATTTAGTGCCAGCATCTACAAATGGGGGAAACCATTCATCCTTTGTTTATCTGGGACTGTGTTAATTCATTTAGCATAAGGACCTTGAGCTCCATCTATTTACTTGAAAAGTTCATGGTGTCATCTTTCTTTACTGCTGCATAGAACTCCATTGTGTAGATGTACCACATTTTGTTACCCACTCATCAGTTGAGGGGAATTTGGGTTGGTTCCAGCTCTTTGCTATTGTGAAGAGAGCATCAATGTGCATGTATCTTTGTGTTAGGATGAGTCTTGTGGGAATATACCCAAGAGTGGTGTGACTGGTTCAGGGGGTATGCTCATTTTGAGTCTTTTAAGGGCTCTCCATATTGCTTTACATAGTGGTTGTGTGAGTTTATATTCCTACCAGCAGAGAATGAGTGTTCCTCTTTCACCACAGCCTCTCCAGCCTTTTTTGTCTTTTGTTTCCTGGATCTTAGCCAGTCTTATCGGAGGAAGATGATAACTTAAAGTGGTTTTAATTTGCATTTCCTTAATTATTAAGGATGCTGAACTTTTTATGTTTCTCAGCTACCTTTACTTCCTCAGTGGTGAAGTCTCTGTTCAGATCTTTACTCCATCTTTTGAATGAGTCATTTGTTTTCTTCTTTCTTTCTTTTTTTTTTTTTTTTTTTTTTTTTTTTTTTTTTTTTTTTTTTTTTTTTTTTTTTTTGAGTAGTTTATATACTCTGGATGTTAATGCTCTGTCAGATGTATCTCTTGTGAAGAGTTCTTCCCATTCTGTGGGATTTCTCTTTACTTCCTTTGTTATTTATTTTTTATTCAAAAGCTTTTGAGTTTGATGAGGTCTGACTTGTCAGCTGCTGACTTTAATTCCTGTGTTTCTGATGTTTGATTAAGAAAACCAGGGCTGGAGAGATGGCCTGTAAGTTAAGAGCTCTTGCAGAGGACCTGGGTTCGATCCCCAGCACCCACATGGCAGCTGAAAACCATCTTTAGCTCCAGTTCCAGGGGAGTCCAATGCCCTCTTCTGACCTCATCAACATTGCTCAACACAGGTCCACAGACTTGCATGTAGACAGTAATTCATACACATGGAAAAGATAAAAATAAAGAAAGACTTTTGTATGCTTATGTCTTGTAAGTTGCTGCCAAAGTTTTCTTCTATCACCTTCAGAGATTTGGGTTTCATATTAAGGTCTTTAATCCACCTGGAGTTGATTTTTGCACCGGGTGAGAGGTAGGGCTTTAATTTTGTTTTTCAACAATTGATGATCCAGTTTTGTCAGCACCATTTGCTGAAGATGCTCTTTCCTCCATTGAGATTTTTTTGGCCACTCTGTTGAATATGAGGTGGCTAATATTGTATGAGCTCAAGTGTGGATCTTCAGTTTTGTTTCATTGGTCAATGGGTGTGTTTCTGTGCCAGTACCAGGCTGCTTTTATGACTATAGCCTTGTAATATAGTTGGAAGACTGGAATAGTGATCCCCTCTGTATTGCTCTTTTTGTTCATGGTCGCTTTGGCTATATGGAAAAAAAATGTTTCCATATGAATTTAATGCTTTTTGTCCAACTCTGTAAATAAACTCATGGGGATTTTAATTGGGATTGCATTGAGTCTGTATGTTAATTTGGGTAGAATGGACATTTTTCTTATATTAATTTTCCAATCCATGACCATGGGAGGTCATTCCATCTTCTGGTGTCTTCTTCAATCTCCTTCTTCAGGGGTTTAACATTTGTGTTGTAGAGATCTTTGGTGTCTTTGGTTAGGTTTGTTCCAAGGTTTGTTTATTTATTTGTTTATTTGTTTATTTATTTATTTATTTATTTTTGAGGCTATTGTGAATGGGAAGGCCTCCTTATATTCCTTCTCCAGTTGCTTGTTGTTGGTGTAAAGAAAGGGCACTTATTCTTCTAGGTTAATTTTGTATCCCCTTATTTTACTGAAATTCAAGTCATTTCTAGGATTTTTTTGGTGGACTTTTTAGCATACCTTAGGTAAACTACTATATCATCTGCGAAGAAGGATAGGTTGACTTCCTCTTTTCCAAATAGTACTCCTTTAATTTGCCTTTCTTGTCTTATTCCCCTAGCAAGCATTTCAAGCACTATATTGAAGAGAAGTGGTGATAAGGGCAGCCTTACTGGGTTCTTGCCTTTAAGGGGAACACTTCTAAATTTTCTCCATTTAGGGTGGTATTGACAATGGATTTGTTTTATGTGGCTTTGATTATGTTGAGGAATGTTCTCTTCAATCCAATTCCTTCTAGAACTTTAAAAATGAAGGGGTGCTGGATCTTGTCAAAGGCTTTTTCTGTTTCAATTGACATGATTCTGTTTTTTGTCTTTCAGTCCATTTATGTGTTTATGATATTTATGATTTATGTATGATGAACCATCCCTGCACCTCTGGTATGAATCCAAATTAATCATGATAGATTATCTTTTTGATATGTGCCTATGTGTTATTTGCAAGTATTTTGTTGAGAGTTTTTGCATCTATGTTCATTAGTGATATGAGTCTATTGTTTTTGTTTCTGGCTGTGCCTTCTTCTGCTTTTGGTGTTAGAGTGAATAGAATTCATAGAAGGAGTTTGGGAGATTTCCCTCTGCTTGTCCCCTGAACAGTTTGAGTAGCAATGGTTGTAAGATCTCTTGAAATGTTTTATAGAATTCTGCTGTGAAAACCTCTGGGCTTGGGGTTTTTTTAATTGGGATGTTTTGTATAACATTTTCAATTTCCTCAAATATTATGGGTCTGTTTAATCTCTCAATTGCTTCTTGGTTAAGCTTTTTTGATTTCCAGGATTTCAGATATTCATCCAATTTTCATAGGTTTTCAAATTTATTAGAGTATAGGTTTTTGAAGCATTCTCATATTATTGGATCTTTTCTTTGTTGTGATGATTCCCTTTTCATCATGAATACTATTGATTTGGAGTTGCTTTTTTTCTTTCTTTTGGTTAACTGGTCTAGGGGGTCTGTCTATCTTGTTTATCTTTTCAAATAACCAGCTTTTGGATTTATCGATTCTTTCTACTGTTTTCTTTGTTTCTATTTCATTGATTTTTGCTGATTTTTGTTATTTCTTCCTGTCTGATGGGTTTAAGGTTCATTTGTTGTTGTTGTTGTTGTTGTTTTTTAATCTGCACTGTTAGATAGTTTACTTGTTCCCTTTCTGGGTTTTTTTTTTCTCAATGTGGACACTTAAGGCTATAAATTTCCCTCTTAGGACTACGTTTAAACTGTCACACATGTTTTGTTGTGTGTTGTCTTTTTCACTTAGTTCCATGAATATTCTTTTCATTCATTATTTCTTCCCTGACCCGTTAATTATTCAGTATGGTATTGTTTAGTCTCCATGTGTTCTTGTAGCTAGTAGGGCTAATTCTGGTGTTAATATTGAGCTTTGTTGCACTGTGGTCTGGTAGAATGCATGAAATAATTTCAATCCTTTTGTATTTGTTGAGATTTGTTTTGTGTTCAAGTATGTGGCTGATTTTGGAGAATGTTCCATGGGGCACATCTATATTCTCTAGTGTTTGGGTGGAATATTCTGTAGGTATCTGTGAGGTCTATTTGGCATATTGTATTATTCAGTTCTAATGTCTCTCTTGTTTATTATCTGTCCAGTTGACCTATCCTAGGGTCTCAGTGGGGTATTGAAGTGCTGGGATAAATCTGTCTCTTGATGTCCTGCATAATTGTGTTTATATATGAAGTTTGGTGCACCTAAGTTTGGTGAATAAACATTTAGGATTGTGAAATCTTCATGGTTTATTGTTCCTTTGATAAGGATGTAATGGTCCTTTTGTCTCTTCTGATTAATTTTACTCTGAGGTATAGTTTGTCTGATATTAGAAGAGCAACTCAAAGCCAGGTATAGTGGCATGCACCTTTAATCCTAGCACTCAGGAGGCAGAGGAAGGCAGATCTTTGTGAGCTCAAGGCCAGCCAGGTCTACAGAGTGAGTTCCAGGACAGCTGGGGCTACAGGGAGACCCTGTCTCAAAAAGAGAAAAAAGAAAAGGAAGAAGAAGAAGAAGAAGAAGAAGAAGAAGAAGAAGAAGAAGAAGAAGAAAAAGAAGAAGAAGAAGAAGAAGAAGAAAAAGAAGAAGAAGAAGAAGACAAAGAAGAAGAAAAAGAAGAAGAAGAAGAAGAAGAAGAAGAAGAAGAAGAAGAAGAAGAAGAAGAAGAAGAAGAAGAAGAACTCCTGCTTGCTTTTTGGTATCATTTACTTGGGATATATTTTTTTCCATCCTTTCACTTTAAGTTGTTGTCTGTCCTTGAGGTTGAGATGTGTTCCTGTAGAATGCATATAGATGGATTCTGTTTCCTAATCCATTCTCTCAGTCTATGCCTTTTGATTGAGGAGTTTAGAGCATTAATATTTAAGGTTATTATTGAGAGATGTGTGTTGCTTTCTTTCACCTTATTTTTGTTTTCATTCTTGGCCTAGTTTTGTATTTAATGCTGTTATGCTTTTATTAGTTTCTCTCATTAGTTGCTTGGGGATAGTTGTTCTTTTCCTCTGTTCTTTAAATTGCTTTGAGTATTTTCTGAAGTATCGGGTTTTTTGACATGTATTCTTTCATTTTGTTCATGTCATGATCTGTTTTTCTTTCTCCTTCAACTATAATTGACAGTTTTGCTGGGTATAGAAATCTTGGTTGGCATCTGAAGTGGTTTAGCACTGGGGATACTTTGGTCCACGTTCTTCTGGCTTTCATAGTTTGCACTGAGAAGTCAGTTGTGATTCTGATGGGTTTCCCCTTATATGTAACTTGTTGTTTTTCTCTGTGGCTTTCAGTATTTTCTCTTTGTTTTGAGCATCTAACATTTTAATATGATATGGCTTGGAGAATCTCTTTTCTGGTCTTATCTATTTGGTGTTCTGTATGCTTTTGTATTTGTATGGGTTTGTCTTTGGGGAGATTTTCTTCTATTATTCTGTTGAAGATCTTATCAATAACGTTGTCTTGGGATTATTATTCTTCCTTTATCCCTATGATGGGGAGATTTGATCTTTTCATAGTGACCCACATTTCCTGGTTCATCCGCTCTCCGTTTTTCAATTTTTCATAATCTTTACTTGAGCATTCTAGTTGTTCTGTGTTATCCTGCAGGTCTGATATTCTTTTTTTCTGCTTCACCCATTTATCTTCTGAGGCTTTCTCCCATCATTTCCTGTGGAAAGGATGAGTGCTCGATTTCCTTTTTCATTTCATTCTGTGATTTCTTTAGTATTTCCACTTCCTTTTTGAGCTTGTCATTCTCTTCTTGTAGCTCCTTCTTTTGCTGGTCAGTTTCATTTTTCATTTCAGCCTGGGCATCTTTTTATTGTTTCCACTTCCTTCCAGAGTTTGTCATTCTTTCCTTCTTGCTCCTTCCTGAGTTTTTCATTCTCTCCATTTACTTCTCCAATTTCTTCTTTATATTATTTGATTTCTTTGATTATGTCTATGATTGTTCATTTAAGGTTGGTGTCTTAATTTCCTTCCAGGGAGATCACATTGTAGGGATCTTCTATAGGACTGGTAGAGTTCAGTTTGGGTTTATTATGAGCTTTGTCCATGTTGTTGTTTCTTCATTGTGTCTTTGGCATTTGGGTTTGTTTTTATGTTTGGTTTTTGGTGCTAATCTCAAATGTTAATATGGGGGACTGGTTGGTCACTCACTCTGCTTCCTGCTGGCCAGTTCCTCTACATTGGCTGTGCAGCCTAGAATCATTAACACTGCACCCTCTGGATCAGCCACACCACACCATTACCAGATTGATCAGGGGAGGGGTGTTGCTGAGTGTCTCACTAACAGCTGGGTGACTCTGCCCACCCCCATCACGTAAGAGTGGCGTGGTGTTTGGCCTGGGCCCTGAGATCCAGGCTGCTGGTCCTGGATTCCCATGCTTTTCTGCCCCACCTGTGCATACACCAGCTCCTTGAATCTCCCTCTGGCAGCTGGGTCACTCTGTCCATGCCGATCACACAAGAGGGGTGTTGTGTTCTGCCTGAGCCCTGAGATCCAGGCCACTTACACTAGATTCGCACATGGTTCCACGGTTCCATGGTTCCTATTCACCTGTGCATGCACAGGCTCCCTGAGGGCCCCCTTATTGTAGTATTTTAATTTAACAAGAAAGAGAATATAGGACCTAAGGCAGTTTGATTTTTTTGTTTTGTTTTGTTTTATTTGTTTTACATTCACTGAAGGAAGAAGCTGTGTGTCTGTCTACAATATAAATGCCCATAATAGGGCTGGAATATGATAGATTCTCTACAAGAGTAGCAAGAGCTCTTAACCACTGAACCATCTTTCCAGTCCTGAGGAGGATCTATTTCTAAGGGAGTCACCGCACCCAAAATGCAGGGGGAAAATGGGCAAAAATAGTTCTGCTGTGTCATTCCCAGTCTCTAGTTCCTGACATATGGAAGAACTCCTCTTCAACATCTGTGTTTTCATCAAATATATTTATTCTTCATTTTAAATGCCTTAAGAACATTTGTTTAGCTGAAAGAAACTTTAAAGTCTTAGATATTAAATGTTTCTGTGGTTTACAGAAACATGGATCTTTGGGAATAAGTAGATATGCCACTAGCAAAAAAAATAAACATATAGAATAATAAAATGTTCACAGTGCCTAGTATTTTATAACTTTAAATTTATTTATAGATTTAGAATTTCAAATCATCTTCATTGTGTCTTGGCTTTATGGCAAGAAAACACACCCAGGGTAAGAATTCATTTTAATCAAATTTAACATCTCAGCAGTAACTACACAAACAAATCAGGCAACTCCCTTCAGTGGTAGACATTGTGTAAACAGATGATTACACTGCTAAGGTGTCTTACCTCAAAACCATCACTTAGGGTTTGAACTCATTCTCTTCAACACCATTTTTTTTAACTTCAGATACATCTCAAGAATCTAATAATTTGGAAGAAAACCTTGAATGCTTTAAAAAATTATCATCATTTGTGTGTTTATACATGTTTGTGTGTGTATGTGTGCACATGTGTGTATGTGTGTGTGTGTGTGAACACCTGTGTGCGTAGGTGATCATGCTTGTTGTGAATTTGCATGTGGAGGACAAAGGTTGATATTGGGTGTCTTTCTTCATCCCCCTGCATCTTTCCCTTTTGAGTAATATTTCTCAATGAACCTAAAGTTCACAGATTCAACTAGGCTACCTGGCTAGGGAACCCCAGGGTTCATCCTTTCTCTCCTTCCCAGTGCTGAGTTCACAAGTGTGTCTCATTAAGCATAATGTTTTGCACATGGGATCTAAACAATGAAACTCAGGTCCTCATGCTTGGATACCAAACACCAAGTAATGTGACTCCCCAGTCATTTAATTTTTTAACATTATTCAGTGAGCTGTACCATTAATCAGAAGAGGAAATTTTTGGTTAAAATTGAAGGTAAAGATACGAAATATCAACGTAAGTAAAGCATAATGTAAATAAGGGAGTGAGGGAAGGAAATGGATACAGTGCATACATATTTTTTCACATATATACGTTTAGGATTTTCAAATTGAAAAGAGACAGTGTGAATTAAGTACACAGTGTTGAAAAATTCAGGAGGTAACCAGGAGCCTGTAAATGAAATTCCTCATAATCTTCTCATATCCATAAAATTGTGCACATGGTTCTAGTCCCCAAGTTCTTGCACATCCCTGCATCTGCACTCACATAGAAGCAATTCCACTTTCTTTTAGTTTTCCTTGCAAATTCTTACCACTTAGTAATAAATAATCAATGCTCCAACAGATAAAGAAAATGTTGGAAACATATGCAATGGAATATTGTACATTCATTAAATGGCTGAAATTCTGTCATTTACAACAGGGTTGATATTAAAAGAAATTATATTAAGTAAAATATGCTCTGTAAATTCTTTTTTCTCTTTGCTGGTATCAAATGATTGGCAAGAATCAATTTGAGAAAGGAAGGATTTATTTCAGTTTACAGTTCCTGGGAGATGACAGGTCAGGTGTGGCTCTAGGCACAGAAGCACAAAGTGATAAGTATTGGGGCTCAGCTGGCTTTCCTAGCTCTGTTCAGTCCAGGACTATAGCTTGTTAATTGTGCTGCACACATTCAGGGTTGGTCTCCCCAACTCACATACTCTAAACTTCTTAGATAATCCTTCAGGACATGCCCAAGTCTTATCCCCTGCCGATTGTATATGATTGATTGTCCAGTCAAGGCAACAGACAGTATTAACAGTCATAGTCAGATACACATTATGTGGCTCATTCACTGCAAGGAGCCACCCACCTAGAACCTCCATCTGCTACCCAGAAGGAATCACATTTTGTGACAAGAGCCCTCCCTTTTCCCTTAACTGCCTTTTTGCTGTCTCAGTGTTTTTGTCTCTCTGGACTTGAGTGGTCACTCATGGAATGAGCAAACCATCTGGGCTGGTCTGCAAGTAAGAATACTATAAAAAAGGAAAAGATCATTTAACCAAAAGTAGACAACATGTGTAAAAAAATAGGAGTTTAATTGATCAGGCTGTGTAGAAATAGGTAGTTACGTACAAGATTTATTCACCCATAGGAAAATGAAGAAATAAAGATTTCATGAACCATATTTGTGTTGTTGATGAGTTGTCTGGTCCTGATTTTATCTCACCAAAATAAAGAACACAATCAACGGCAAAGTAGAGAGAGTGGGAAGAAGAATTGTAGATCTGAGGGGAGGGAACAAAACAACCAATTGGAAGAGTAGAAGGAAGAGACAGAAGTAAGATTCCTGGCATTTGTGTCTGTGTTGAGCTCTACGTTAGCTATATTCAGAACATAATGAGCACTAAGTACTGAGCAGGATTTCACCAGGATTGGAAGTTTGTAGGTAGAGAAAGATTGAACAGTGAGCTGAGGTTATAGACAATGGAGTGATTATGCAGGATGGACATAGGAATACAGCACGGGAAGTGGAGGAGAGGGAATGAGGGCAAGGAAGCTGGTGAAGTCACTGATCCTTGTGGTATACAATGATATATGGATTTAGGTATCATATTGAGGGCCTGGGTATACAGATTTGTTTGTACAGTGTTTACCCAGTATGCAAGAAGCTCTGGGTTCAGTCACTAGACTATCATAAAGTGTGTGAGATGGTACATACTTGTAGCATCAACTCTCAGGAGGTGAAAGCACGAGGATCAGAAAATGTCATTGGCATCCTTTGCTGCATAGTGGGTTAGAAGCTAGCCTGGGAATACACATGAAATAGCATGGGAATACGTATGGTGAATAAAACTAAATAATGAGAAGCTTATAAAAATGAAAAGAAATGAAGGACTTGGAATGACAGCTAGACAGTGGAAAAATGTTAAATGGAATGCATTACATGGCATTCTGTTGCACATATATTTATGAATCAAGTTAACATTTAGGTATAATTAATGCAACCCTTAGCCAATAGTAAACTTTTAAAGACAGGTCTCAGTAGTTTTATGTACACACATGTGTAAATGAACAAGAATAGGCAAAAGAATAGTTGGAGAAATTAATTATCAAAGAATAAGAATCCTCAGTGAAAAAATGGAATTAAGTAAAATATATAAATAGGCACAGAGTTCCGAGTGGCACAGTCCCCAAACCCGAAATTTAAAACGGAGCACTTTGTTAAGGGAAAGTTAGGGAAGCAAGACTTAGGATCAGCTCTATCTTCAGGTGGAGAGCTACAGAAGGGGAAACCCTACAATTTTGGTAGAGTTAAAAAGATACAGTGCCTTCAAGGGGTAGAGCTATTATCAGAGCAAACAAGAAAAGATATGGATAGTTTGAGGAGTGATTAAAGAAGCACATTCCTCTAGATGTTCTGCGTAGAATACAATCACAAAGGACCAGGGGGGATATTGAGAAGTTACGTGAAATGGGGAGCAAACGACCTTGAGAAGTTACATGTACGATGATAAGTGGTAGACAGGATCAGAATACATTTTTGGACATGTGAGTGTAATGTGTGTGCAGGTGTGTATTCATGCATACATGCGTGTGCCCCACTAGAAAAAGTGAATGCATATGTAAATCAGTGTGCGTGGTTGTAGAGGCCCAAAGCTGATGTCTGATCTTCCTCAATTGCTCTCAATTTAACAAAACATGTTCTTTTGCTGAACCTGGAGCATGCCAATTCTGACTAGTCTGGCTGGCTATCTTGACCCCTCAGTCCCCTGACACTGCCTTCTGATTGCTGGGATACCTGTCAGCTATCACACCCACCCAGGTTTTGTTTGTTCTGGAGAGCCTAACAGAGGACCACATGCTTGCACATTAAGTGTTTTATCTGCTGAGCCATCTCCCCAGAACCAAGGAAAGATTTTAAGACAAAGGCTAAAGGATTTTCTACCATATTGGAGATGCCTATGAGTGAAAAACTGGAAGAGTAGATGGTTTTCTATCCATAAGACGGATTATCTGAGTGAATATTGTCATTGACTAACAGAAAAGGCTGAGGGAGTGCCAATATCTAAAGAGAAATATTGATTGCTAATTGATTATTCAAATTTTCAGTTGCATTTTTGACAGAGAGATACTAAGCTGAAAAACAGATGCTCATGCTTGAAAGAGTAATTGTTAGCACTGCCACATACCATTATATACTTCACAGAATTGTAAATATGAGAAATGTATGTTAATGATGTGTGTAAATTTATGTGAATATGTAGACTACCATATCTACTTACTATCATCTGGACAAGGAAGTAGAACATTACCAGAACCTTAGGACTCCCCTTTCCTGAGTAAATTTTCATCAATACCCCTTAAGAAACTACTAGAGGAAACAACACTCCTGAAATAGTATATGATATTAGATTCTGTGGTTTTGCATTTTTGTCTATAAATATGTTCCTAAGTAACAAAAATTAGTTTTGCTTATTTTAGAAGTTACTAATGGAATTCATACTGCGTACTCTCAATTTAGAGTTGCTCTTTTGATTCTTCATGAATATGTAAGTTTAATCCATGATGTTGAGTGCGTATGGTTAATTCACTCACTTGTCTCAAAATAAACTTGAACAGTTCATCAGATTAGTGAAGACAATTGGCACATGATACACACTAATTTAGTGTTGGCTTTTACAAGCAATATTCTATAAATACTCATGAGTGAATACCTAGGTGCCCAAATGCATAATTATATTTTGAAGCTATACGCAGAAATTTAAATTACTAAAGCGAAACTTAACTTTAAACTTCAAAATGAGTACATAAGTAGTATAGTCACTCGAAGAAGCATTGTAATCCTGCTTCCTGTATCTTTGCAGAGGTATTTCCATAGATTCATTTATGTTGCTGTGATACAAATACCCCCCCCCCACCAAAGAAAAAAACAAAAAACAAATTCGAAGAGTATTTCAGCTTAAAATTTCAGATCACAGGACACATTGTATAGAAATCAAGCAAGACAGGAGGTTTACATTGGTAGTCATATAATATCCACAGTCAAGAGCAGAGAGAAATCACCATGTAAATGCTTACCCACACACATGCCTTTGTTCAACCCAATTTCTTCATTTTTGTAGAGTTCAGAATCCTTTGCCTAGGGAATAGAACTTCCTACAGTGGGCATGTACACAGGCCAACCTCTGCAGACAATTCCTCACAGAGATTCCCTTCCCAGGTCATTCTAGCTTGTGTCAGTTTAACAAAGCTAACCACCACAGGTCTGTATTCTTAGCACCAATGATAAGAATTCTCCTTGTAAATTTGGTACATCTTTTCATAGACTTTATTTATTTTTTGCACTTTAAAAATTTATGTAAAAACTTCTTTGTATTTAAAGAAAGAAAGACAGTAAAGAAATGGAGCAGAAGACAACCCCCTACACACCTTAATAATATTTGGTGAGACAAAGGGGTTTTGGGTTCTCTGGAATTGAATGTTTAGTCTTTTTGAAAATGAAAGAAGAAAAAAAAATGAAATAGTTAAAGGTTCCCAAAAGCCCGTGGTTATTCTGTTATCCACACCCCCTACTGAGAAAAAGAGTACCAGAAAGAACAGATGACAAGAGAATAGACAGGAGTGAACCCAGGTCTGTATGGGTACAATCCCCTGTGCAGCGTGCACTGACAGTCAAAAGCAGAAAAAGGCTCCTTTTACAGAAAATGTGGATGGAAACAGGAAGATTGGGCAGAAAAAAAAAGGTAAATCAGGAACTTTAACGTATGGGGAAGGGCTTTGGCCACTTGTGAACTTATCTCCTACCCCATAGTCTCAAAATACTAGAAAAGGGGGAGAGAGGGATAAAGAATTCCATTTGCAATGAACACAGCTTTTAGATTAAGGAGAAAAGGCAGGTAAGTAAAATAGCTAAGTAAAACCAACCCCCATAGTAGTTAATTTCTGTAGCCCAATTGGGAAAGAGCATAACGGAGGTGACAGATTTGAAGAAAAATCATCTACTGCCTGTAATCCCTTCAGAGATGATGATAATGGGAGGAACAGACAGACTAACGTCTAAGGAGTAAGATTCCTGAGGATACGCGAATGTTCAATGGAGAGCTTGAGGTTCTCCATCCACCCTTCCTCTTCTTTCCTTCAGTTACTGAGGGCCAACAGTGGGTAAAAAACTAACAACAAATGGCGACAGCAGAAGCAAAGAAGGCCACCTGGAAAGGAAGGAGGAGATGTACCCCACGCCAAAGGCACAAAGTAGAGTGAAATCCAGGGCAATCCCTACCTTAAAAGGATAAAATGGACAGAAGTTATGTACAATATTGTACTTGGCCACTAAATCTTGGGAGGGGGTTTGCAGACATGTAAGTGAATGGAAAAGAGACATGGGGCATGAGAGCCAGCTTTGAGCTTCCTGCCAATTTGACTTCACGCACATTCCTTCTCCTTCCTCCTCAAGCTTCCTCTTCTTCCCCAAAGCCTACCTTCCTGCGTTTTCTCAACCAATAAGTGTTACATAGCATTCTCCTTTTTATATAGCCTCTTGCTAATAGCCAGGTCAAGTAACAGATTTGCCACAGGACAGGAGAGGAGGGTTAAGAACAACCTTGGTAGGGATAGTGGGAACACCGTAAGATTGAAGCTAAAAGAAGAAATGGAATGTGCCTATATTGCCATCCTTCCTCACTTCTAAAGTATTGAAATAAGGAAATAACTCAAGTTCCCATTCTCCAAAAGCAAATGAAAAATATCCCTTCCCCACAAGGAAAATCAGTTGTCGTGATTAAGAATCATCAGTTTGTTCAGGTTGTAAACATTGCAAACACAGCATGTAACTTTCAGTTCTTCCCACAGCCTCCAGTGAAGTTTGCCACTCTTACCCAGGTCTTCCACACAAGCCCAGGAGTACCAGGGCAACCTTGTAAAGAGATCTAATCTGCAGCAGTTTCTCAAGATAATGAAAATAATTGAATCAGATTTCTTATATTTAACAGGGACTGTTCTGCCATCTGCCAGGAAGCTTCTTACTCTCATACCCCAAAGTAGCTGACTTCAACCGATCAACTCCCAACTTCTTCCACTGTCTTCTCTTCTACCACCTCCAGTTTTCCCTAAGAATTGTACTTCTTTATTTTTGCCTTACCCAAATGCAGATGTATCATCAAGTTAATGAAATTTGGGATTCCTGGTGGAAAATGGTCTGTATTCAAGACAGTTGCTCTCCTGTATGGTCTGACTATTAGACACTTGGATATAGGAATGAGTTCTTGCAATGCCCTTCACTGAATGTTCATAATTTATCTTGAAAGTGCTGGAACAATGCTTTCCCCAAGGTGAAAACAATACCACAGTGCAGCACTGATCTCACATGTATTTACAAAATGTAACTTGATGACTTATTTCCTAATTTATTTTGTTTCTTAAAATACTTTATTATTATTAGTTTGTGTATTTATTTATTTATGTATTTATTTATGTATTTATTTATTTAATTTATATATTGAGACAGGGTCTCTTTATAGTCCCAGCTGGCCTGAAACTCACTGTGCAGACCAGGCTGGCCTTGAACTCACAGAGATCTATCTGCCTCTGCCTCCCAAGTGCTAGGAGTAAAGGCATGTGCCACCATGACGGACTTAAAGAAGGTTATTAGCCACCATGTGGGTGCTGGGAATAGAACCGGAGTCCTCTGCAAGAGCAGTCAGTGCTCTTAACTACTGAGCCATCTCTCCAGCCCATATTTTCCTAATTTTAAGGACATAATTACATTCCTACTTTTATTTGTCATGTTAATTTCACAAACAGTGGGTTTCATTGTAAATTTTTTTCAAGTATCACAATGTTTATTGATAGATACAAGTATATAAAATCAGGGCATGAACATGACTTGAAAAATTAAGTAGACGTAATTTCAATACTATAATAAGGGACCAAATCAATTTCTCACCATTTGTTTCACACCCACAAAAACCACTTCAAGGGTATTAACGATCTCTCAAATCTGATCAGTTTTGTGCAAGTAAATCATGTTTCTTTTTTAAATTTTATTTATTTTTGTATGTGTATGAATGTACTATCTGCATGTATGTTTGTGCACCCGTGTCGTGCAATGCCGCGGAGGTCAGAAGAGGGTCTCGGAACTGGAGTTCTCCTGGAATTGGAGTTACAGACGGTTTTTAGCCAACATGTGGGTGCTGGGACTTGAACCTGGGTCCTCTGCAAGAACAGTCGGTGCTCTTAACCGCTAAGCTATCTCTCCAGCCCCAAACCATGTTTCTTTTTAAAAACACTTGTGCACTTGCCCAGTCTCAAGGATATTGAAATCTAGCACATAAAGCCCTTTACGGCAACAACCATCAACTACAGTTAAGAATTTTCTGTAACAACCAAAAGGATAATCAAATATTGCAGCAACTCAAGTATTACTAAGCAAAGTGCATTTCTACAGTATTCAGTGTTGTTATTCAGTTTTCTAACTTAAAACAGCCTATGATAACTGGCAGCAAATAAGGTCATTGCAATAGACTGCCTCTGCTTGAGAATTACAATTTATGATGTAATTATTGCATGCTGCTAATATACTGTCTAAACATTAAAGATACTCCTAAAATATTTGATGGTAAACTATAATTAAGACATTACACTACAAAAAACCTTATACAGAAGGAAACCGTTACTGACATGCTTCTGCTTTAAATACTGTGCCCCCACATCAAGTACAGTAAGCACTCCTCCTGTCTTGGCCCCCTCCCCCCCAGCATTGGCCTCCATGATACTGCCTAGGTAATCCAACAATGGCAGTCCACATTCTGAGGAAGCTGAATTCCCATCAGCTGCTTAGTTCACAAGCTGGGTATCTCAGCAGTCTTCAGTCCACATTGGAAGGCTAAAAAGTAAAAAAAAAAAAAAAAAAAAAGCTGTATCTCATGTCCTTGAGGAGTGCCAAAAGCAGTGGCATCCACAAAGCATATGCACCTGCCTGTGTGAATTGTAGACAGGCCAAACAATGGTGCTCTCTTTTTTTGTTTTTTGTATTTTTGCTAAAATCTCAAGTTTTATGTCTGCATTTCAGTTTCTCTGGTCTTATTGTTTATTTCTGGTTGTACTTTCCTTCTGGATGCTTAAGGCCATACAGATAGCCCAGATTAACCACGGTTTTGTTTTGTTGAGGTCAGTTGTGAATCTGGTCCTCAGGGGTCTCTCGGGATTTTGTTTTGTTTGGGGGGGAGGGTGGGAGCCCCTTGCTTCTTTCGGTTCCTCATCCACCAGTTCCATCCACATGAGGACAAAATCAGGTTTTGCTAGACCAGGCTTCCTTTTCTGAAGCATGAGCAGACTTTCCTCTTTATAGACTGGACACTGGCTGAAGTCCCTTTAGTGGCTCTTCAAGACCTCCCTGAACAGGAATGGTGACCCACCTCTGCAGGACTTTTCAAGAGATGCTCCAATGTATAATCCCCTAAGACTTGGTTGACCTCTGAGGGCAATGAACAAAGTTGCCCCCTGGTCACCCACCAAATTGGTACAGACTTCAGTTATGGTGGTTAGGCACCCAGAAAGGCTAAGTTGCACCAACCTGATACATTGCACCTGTATTAACATTGAATCCTTTGGAAAAAAACTATATGTTATTTCCATGGTATTTTTCTTGATTCACATCTTTCCATTTTAATCCCATATTACTCTAAAAGATGCACACATACCCTCCATCATATGCTAAAAGTCCAAGGTCTGAAAATACCTGTTAGGTCAGCTCTAGAACTTGTGTAGGGGTTCCCATTACAAGAGCACAGTTGTCTTTAGGTCATGAGGAATACAATATTAATATTGCTCATTTTGTCTTACACCTAGGTACTTGGTACCAGCATCCACAGATGAGGGATACCATTCATCTTTTGGTTTTCTGGGACTGTGTTATTTCACCTAGCGTAATATTTTCTAGTTCCATCCATTTACCTGCAAATTTCATGATATCAACTTTCTTTACCTCTGCATAGTACTCCATTAGGTAGATGTACTGCATTTTCTGTATCCACTCATCAGTTGAGGGGCATCTGGGTTGGTTCTAGCTCTTTACTATAGTGAAGAGAGCTGCAATAAGCATGGTTGTACATGTATGTCTGCTGTAGGAAGAGTCTGATGGATATATACCCAGAAGTGGTATGGCTGGGTCAGGTGGTAGGCTCATTTTGGGTCTTTCAAGGGTTCTCCATACTGCTTTCCATAGTGGTTGTACAAGTTTGCATTCCCACCAGCAGTGAATGAGTGTTCCCCTTTCTCCACACCCCCTCCAGCATTTAGAATCATTTGTTTTCTTGAGCCTAGCCAACCTTATCAGGGTGAGATGATATCTTAAAGTGGTTTTCATTTGCATTTCCTTAATTATTAGAGATGTTGAACACTTTTTAAGATGTTTTTCAGCCATCTCTATTTCCTCCTTGTGAATTCTCTGCTCAGCTCTTTACTCCATCTTTTGAGTGAGTCATTTGTTTTCTTCTTTTTTTGTGAGTAGTTTATATATTCTGGAAGTTAATGCTCTGTCAGATGAATCAACAGTGAAAGTTTCCTCTTACTCTGTGGGTTTTTACTTCACTTCCCTTATTGTTTATTTTGCTGTACAAAAACTTTTGAATATAATAAGGTCCCACTTGTCAATTGTTGACCTTATTTCCTGTGCAGCTGCTATCTGATATAGAAAGTCTCTTCCCACAACTATGTCTTGTAGGTTGCTGCCAACTTTTTCATCTAACACCTTCAGTGTTTGGGGTTTCAAATTGAGGTTTTTTGACCCATTTGGAGTTGATATTTGTACGGGTTGAGAGGTAGGGGTTTAATTTTATTCTTCTACAAGTGGTGATCCAGTTTTGCCAGCACCATTTCCTAAAGATGTTGTGCCACTGACTGGCCCACCGGGGGTCGGGGTCTTAATCGTGGGAGAACAGAGTCCTTTTGGAAAGGAAAACACATGTTCGGTGATGGTGTACAGAAGAAAAACCAAGAGAGGCTTTTGGATCTGCAGCGATTTTATTGAGCTCAAGGCAGTGATTTTATAGTACATTCAAGAAGAAACAGCAAGGAGAGTTGGCAAACTTTCCAGAACTACTGGACAGGTTACTAACAATTCAATTTTCAGACATTAACCAAAGTACATAGTCATGGGTCATGGTTGGCAGATTACAGCATAATACATCTTTAAGTTTAGACAATGGTCACAAAACCGCAGGCACAAGTCTGGAACAAAACTTTTTTTGAACTGAGAGATTGTGGCTTTTCTTTTTATTATTACTTTATAACTAAAATAACCTTTACTTTGTGATCTTAAGGTTTTCTTTTTTTTTGTCTCCCAGGGAAATGGCTCAGGCCAATTGTAATGCACCCGGAGCCAATTTTTCAACATGTCTTGCTTTGGTACAGTGTGTGCAATGCCACCATTTACTATTGTATATTTGATTAATAATAGTTTGTGTTTGCTGTGGGGTTAACAAGCACCAAGGAGGCCTAGCTCTTAGCAATTTTTGCATGAAGTTTAAAGTATAGTAAAGGACCCACTACCCATCTATATTAACCCATCTATCTTCCCATTCATTATATGTTCCTGTGAAAGGAGGGGGAGAATCAGGGACCCTTTGTATGTTATTTTTTCTTAAAGGAGGAGCCCACCATCTGCCTTTAATTAAATAATGCCTCCCGTCATACACGACTGCCACTGGAATTCCCATTCTACTCAGTAACAGTTATGATATAAAACATCATTTTTACCTGATTATATTATTCTGAACTTTTTTCAAACAATTTATTATTTTGTAATTTGTCTATGATATCACCCAATGTAATGTTGTTTTTCCAAGGAATTTTTGCAAGAGTTTTTAAGAAAGGAGGGTCGTACTCAAAAATATTTTTATATTTAATTTGACTAAGATTTACAGAAAGTTCCTGCTCCAAGAATGGCCTAAAACTGGGGGAGGTATTTGGCTATTGTTGCCAACTCCTGGAACATCTAGGTAACTCTGTCCTTTGTCTATAAGGAACATTTAATTAAACTTGAGAGAGGACTTTGTTGTATTCAGAAAGTATATTATAACTAAGAAAGATAGCATGCCAAGCCCAGCACCAAGGAAGCTTGACATCTTAGGAGCATATCGGGAAATGGTCAAGGCCGAGCACTCTGCCAGGGACCTCCAGGGGGTCAGGCCCCGAAGGACTTTGCTCCCCCACCTGCCTCGAATATGACTTTCATCACTGCTCACACGCAGGCGACACTGGAGTTGGTGTAACAATGTTGGATTTCTTCCATTGAGTCTTTTTGGCCCCCTTGTCAAATATAAGTTGGCTGAAATTGTATGTGCTCACGTTTGGATCTTCAGTTTTGTTCCATTGGTCTACAGGTCTGTTTTTCTGCCAGTACCATGATGTTTTTAAAATTATAGCCCTGTAGTATAATTTGATGTCTGCTATAGAAATTCCCCCTGTATTGCTGTTTTCACTCAGGGTTGCTTTGGCTACTCGGGGATTTTGTTGTTCCATATGAATTTAAGATGCCGAGACCTTGGGACGACCACCAAGAGCAGCAGCAGGTGTGGAATGGAGTCGCCTGGGCCTGCGAGATGAGCTGTGTGTGCCACGGACGGCAGAGTCAGAAAAGGGGAGCTGCCCAAGTCCTTTGGAGCCCAGAAGATCGTGAGTGAATCCCAGGCATCCATCCTTGAGCTACTTTGCTGGACTTAGGTTTTGTTTGAGTGTGTCTGATTCTTCCCTTTGAAATAAGACAGTACTTGTTTTGGATTTTACAGCAGCCCACATTTAAGAGACTTTTAAGAGACTGTGAACTTTTAAGTGTTTGAACATTTTAAGGACTATGGAGCTTTTAAGGTTGTACTGTCTTATGTTGTGATTGATGTTAACATCGCTTTGGGGATAACAACTGGAAAGGTGGTGGTTTAATAGTGATGTGTTTTGTGTGTCAAGTTGACAAGGGGTCAATTGTGCTGGATAGCTTTAGTGTCAACTTGACACACCTGGGTTGAGGGAGCCTCAAATTTGGGTATTGGCTCCATTGGACTGGCCTGTGGCCACATCTGTGAAGTATTGTCTTGATTGTTGAGCAATGTGGGAGGGCCAGGCCCACAATGGGTGGTGCCACCCTGGGCAGGTTGTTGTGTACTGTATAAGAGGGCAGGCTGGGCATGGCAGGGGAATAAGCCAGTAAACAGCATCCTCCATGGCCTGTGCTTCAGCTCCTGCCTCCAGGTTCCTGCCCTGAGTTCCTGCCTTGGGCTCCCTAAGTGATGAACTGTGACCCAGGAGATGTAAGCTGAATAAACCCTTTCCTCCCCAAGTTGGTGTTGGTCAGAGTGTTTTGTCACAGCAATGGAAGACAAACTAGAACAGAAATTGGTACCAGAAGAGTGGGGTATTGCTGTGACAGACCTGACCTTGGTGTTTTGGGGAAGGATTGTGGAGGCGTTTGGAACTTTGGGCTGGGAAGATCATTGAATGCCTAAAGATTGTTGCTGTGGAGCTTGGAGCAGTTTTGCTGAAGGAGTTGTAGAAGATGGAGGCCTGGCTTGTGAAGTTTCTAGTTTCAAAGGGGAGCAGAGATCATCAGGACTGTGTAATCTGTGGGTTCTGGTCAGCTGGGGCTGAAGAATCAGCTGTAAGTAACAAGAGACCAGAACCTGAAGTGAAATCTTTGTTGTACTGGGACAATTGATGCTGGTTAGCTGGGGCTGAAAAATCAGCTGTAAGTAACAAGAGACCAGCATCACTGTGGTGAAATCTTNTTCCTAGGTATTTTATTGTTTTTGAGGCTATTGTGATTGGGAAGGTCTCCTTGTATTCTTTCTTCAGTGCTTGTTGTTGGTGTAAAGGCTACTGATTTTTCTAGGTTAATTTTGTAACCCACCACTTTACTGAAACTCCTAATCATTTCTAGGAGTTTTCTGGTAGAGTTTTTAGCATCTCCTAGGTAAACTATCATATCATCTGCAAAAAGGGATAGTTTTACTTCCTATTTTCCAATTAGTATTTCTTTGATTTCCTTTTCTTGCCTTATTGCCCTACCCAGTGGTTCAGGCACTATGTTGAAGAGGAGTGGTGAAAAGGGTCAGCCTTGCTGGGTTCCTACCTTTATGGGGAATCCTTCTAAATTTTCTCCATTTAGGATGATGCTGGCTGTGGCTTTCTTGTATATGGCTTTGATTATGTTGAGGAATGATCCTTCCAGTCCAGTTCCCTCTAGTATTTTAATCATGAAAGGATGCTGTATTTTTGTTAAAGGCTTTTTCTGCATCAATTGAGATGATTGTGTGTTTTTTGTCCTTCTGTCTACTTGTGTGTTTTATGATATTTACTGATTTTTGTATGTTGAACCATCCTTGCATCTCTGGTATGAATCCAACTTGATCATGGTGGATGATCTTTTTGATATGGGTCTGTATATGGTTTGCAAGTATTTTGTTGAGGATTTTTGCATCTCAGTTCATTAATGAGATGGGTCTGTAGTTCTCTTTTTGGTTGCATCCTTGCCTGGTTTTGATATTAGAATGATACTGGCTTCATAGAAGGAGTTTGGGAGATTTTCCTCTGCTTGTATCTTTCTGAACATTTTGAGTAATAATGGTTGTAAGTCTTCTTTAAATAATTTATAGAATTCTGCTGTGAAACCATCTGGGCCTGGTCTATTTTTAGTTAGGAGGTCTCTTATTACATTGTCAATTTCTACATATATTATGGGTCTGTTTAAGCTGTCAGTCTCTTTTTCGTTTAGCTTTGGTGATTCCCTGGATTGCAGATATTCATCCATTTCTCTTAGGTTTTCAAATTTGGTAGAGTGTAAGTTTTTGAAGTACTCCTGTATGATTGTCTGGATCTTTTCATTGTCTGTTGTGATATTTCCCCTTTCATCAAGAATTCTATTGATTTGGAGTTGCTCTTTCCTTCTTTTGGTTAACTGGGCTAGAGGTCTGTCTATCTTTGTTTATTCTCTCAAAGAACAAACTTTTGGATTTGTTCATTTTTTTGTATTGTTTACTTTGTTTCTATTTCATTTATTTCTGCTCTGATTTTTGTTATTTCTTCCTGTCTGTTGCATTTAGGGTTCATTTGCTGTTGTCTTTCAAGTGTTTTTAGCTGTAGTGTTAGCTCAGTTATTTGTGCTCTTTCTATTTTTTTTTTTTAATGTGGTCACCCAGGGCTATAAAATTCCCTCTTAGGACTGCTTTTAAAGTGTCACATTGTTTTTGTTGTATTGTACTGTCATTGTCCTTTAGTTCCAGGAATGTCTTTTATTTCTTTCTTTATTTCCTCCTTGACCCATTCATTATTCAGGAGTGTGTTGTTTAGTTTCCATGTGTTCCTGTTGGTATCAGGGTTTGTTCTGGTGTTGATTTTGAGCTTTATTGCACTATAGTCTGATAGAATGTATGAAATTATTTCAATTTTTTTTGTATTTGTCAAGGTTTTTTCCGTGTTCAATTATGTGGTCAATTTTGGAGAATGTTCTGTGGGGTGCAGAGTAGAAAGTATATTCTGCCAGGCTTGGTGGCGCACGCCTTTAATCCTAGCACTTGGGAGGCAGAGGCAGGTGGATCTTTGTGAGTTCAAGGCCAGCCTGGTCTACAGAGTGAGTTCCAGGACAGCTGGGACTACAGGGAGACACTGTTTCAAAAAGACCAAAAAATAAATAAAGTATATTCTGTGGTGTTTCGGTGGAATATTCGAATATTCAGAAGATGTCTGTGAGGTCCATTTGCTGTATTGTATTGTTCAGTTCAGATATCTCTCTGTTTATTCTTTGCCTGGTTGATCTGTCCAAATGACTGAGTGGGGTATTGAAGTCCCCTACTATGAGTGTGCTGGGGTTAATCTGTGCCTTAAGGGCCTGTAAAGTTGTATTCATAAAGATCAATCCACTGGTGTTTGGTGCATATATATTCATGATTGTGAAGTCTTCATGGTCAATTTTCCCTTTGATAAGGATGTAATGTCCCTCTTTGTCTCTTCTAATTGCTTCTACTTTGAAGTCGATTTTGTCCAATATTAAAATAGCAACTCCTGCTTTCTTTTTGGTACCATTTGCTTGGAATATTTTTTCCATCTTTTACCTTTAAGTTGGTACCTATCCTTAAGGGTGAGATGGGTTTCATGTAGACAGCATACAGAGGGATTCTGTTTCTAATCCATCCTCCCAGTCTATGTCTTTTGATTGGGGAGTTTAGTCCATTAATATTTAAGGTTATAATTGAGAGATGTGTGTTGCTTCCTTTCACCTTAGTATCCTTTTGTGTTTTTAGTCTAGGTTTCTACTTCTGCAGTTCTGCTTTTATTAATTTCTCTTTCAAGGTGTCTGGGGGTAGTTGCTCTCCTCCTCTGTCCTTTGAATTGTTTCAAGTATTCTCTGAAGTGTTGGTTTTCCGGACATGTATTCTTTCATCTTGTTTACATCATGGAAGATTTTTTCTCTTTCCTTCAACTAGAATTGACATTTTTGCTGGGTATAGTAACCTGGGTTGGCATTGATAGTCATTTAGCACTGGGAATGCTTTGCTCCATTTTCTTCTTGCTTTCACAGTTTGCACTGAGAAGTCAATTGTAATTCTGATAGGTTTCCCCTTATAGGTCACTTGTTCTTTTTCTCCTGTGGCTTTCAGAATTTTGTCTGTTTGGGGCACCTAACATTTTAAATATTATATGGAGAAGGGAGTTTCATCTCTGGCCCAGTCTATTTCATGTCCAATGTGCTTCTTGTGTTTGTATGGGTTTGTCTTTTTTTTTTAGTTTGGGGAAATTTTCATCTATTATTCTGTGGATGATCTGATCAATACCATCCTCTTGGGATTCTTCTCCTTCCTCTACTCCTATGAGGCAGAGGTTTGGTCTTTTCATCGTGTCCCATATTTCCTGGTTGTTCCATTCTTGTGTATTTTTAAAATTTTCGTAATCTTTACTTGAGCTTTTTAGTTCTGTGTTATCTTCTAGGTCTGATATTCTTTTTTCTGCTTTCTCCATTCTGCTTCTGAGTCTTTTCATCATTCTTTCCTTTTGACTGGATGAGTGTTCAATTTCCTTTTTCATTTCATCATGTGTTTTCTTTATTATCTCCACGTCCTTTTGGAACTTCTCAATTTTTTCTTATAGCTCCTTGTTTTGCTCGTTGGTTTCCATTTTCATTTCAGTATGAGTTCTTTTCAGTGTTTCCACTTCCATCCGGAGTTTCTCATTATCTCTCTCTAGGTCCTTTCTGAGTTTTTCCTTCTCTTTCCTTAGTTCTATGATTTCTTTGAACATATCTGTGATTGTTAATTTACAATCTGTATCCTGGGCTATCTCTACAGAGATCCCATTGGATTGGTCCTCCACAGGCTCTGTAGAGTTTGGTGTGGGGTTATTCTGGGCTTTTCCTGTATTGTTTTTTTGTTGTGCTTTTGGCATGTTATTTACTTTTTTTTTAAATTTTTTTATTGATGCTTTGTGCATTTCGTACATCATTTTCCAATTCAGATCAGGCATTTTTCCCTTTCCCTCCCCCCCCACCCCCACCCCATCCCAGATCATGTATTCTGCCATAACTGTCTTGCATCTTTCTCTTTTTTTTTTTTCCTTTTTTAGCTATAAGTGATAATCCATGAGTACAAGCATCCTTCGTGCAAAACCAATCTACAGGCTGTTGTGTCCAAACCCCCACAGCCCCACCATCCAGTGGGGGGTGACATGTTGTTTGTTCAATCAAGTTGATCAAATGAGTGTCCAGACTACATCGCTGTAGTTTCACCATTCACCCCAATCAGAGCCTTTACATTCTACCACGCCCCCTCTTCCGCAGGTTGTTCCCTAGGCTTAGAAAAGGGGCACAGGTGGATGAGAAGTAAAACAGTCCTCTCTCTCTGGAGCTGTTGACTTGGACTCTGGTCAATTCTGGCTGTTTCCTTTCATGGGCTGACAGTTTGTCCAGGGGTAACTTTTCGATCCTACTAATGAAGCACAAGCTTACATCCTTTACAGGTTAGGAGATGTTATAAGCCACAGTAAGATCCTGTCATATTTAACAGGGGGGAAAAATGTAATTCATGGATTAACATATCATCCAAACATATGTGTCTATGCCAAAGTAACCTACCATAATTATTAGTGCTGCTTAAATACCTATATATCTAACTGCTTGTGCTTCATTAGTAGGATCGAAAGGTTATTTACTTTTTACCTGTCTTCTGGTGTGAATCTCTAGTGCCTTTTCACTGTGTTGGAGGATTGCTTTCCTTGATTCCTTCAGATGCCTTCATTGTAGTCTCCTTATTTATGGAGTTATGACTTGCTTAGGTTTCGTGCTTTCAATTTTGGTTATATATTGGAAGGTATAGTTTACTCTTACCTTTCTGTTCTGCAAGAACTGGGTGGGTAAAAGCCCAAGTGTCACCTTCTGAGTACTGTATGTACTCTGCTGCCAGCCAGTTCTTCTGGGTTGGTTGTAGGACTTATTGGAACCTCCCTCCGGAGTTCCAGTTGGCGGGGGATGGGAGGTGGTTGTTTGCTTAGCCAGCATGCTGGTACTCTGTGCCCCAGCTCTCTGGTTTGGCCCAGAAGCAGCCTCTATGCAAACAAGGTTAAAGTCTGAGCCTCACCTCCCAGGGGTCTCTGCTCCCAGCTGACCCACCTGCCTGCAGGCCCATACTGTAAATTTTTTTTGTCCTTTTAAGACAGGGTCTCCCTGTAGCCCCAGCTGTCCTGGAACTCACTCTGTAGACCAAGCTGGCCTTGAACTCACAAAGATCCGCCTGCCTCTGCCTCCTGAGTGCTAGGATTAAAGGCATGAACCAGGGGCTGGAGAGATGGCCTAGCAGTTAAGAGCGCCAACTGCTCTTACAGAGGACCCGGGTTCAATCCCCAGTGCCCACATGGCGGCCGAGAGCCATCTGTAACTCCAATTCCAGGAGAACTCCAGTTCCAGAGGAATCCGACACCCTCTTCTGACCTCCACAGCATTGCACGACACGGGTGCACACACCTGCATGCAGATAGTACATTCATACACATGCATAAATAAATAAATAAAGTTAAAGAAAGAGTATTTTAAAGGCATGAGCCACCACTCCAGGCTGTAATTTTTATACATTCATTTAACAATGATCCTCACTATTGTGGCTGATTTCATATTTTTATTTATTTATTTATTTATTTATTTATTTATTTATTTATTTATGTGAATGTATTTTATGCATGTAGGTTTGTGCACCCGTGTCATGCAAAGCCGCGGAAGTCAGAATAGAGCGTCGGATTCCCCTGGAACTGGAGTTCTCCTGGAATTGGAGTTACAGATGGTTCTTAGCCGCCATGTGGGTGCTGGGGATGGAACTCGGGTCCTTCCTCTGCAAGAGCAGTCGGAGCTCTTAACCACTAGAATATCTCTCCAGCCTAATTTTTTAAAAGTAGATCTATAAAGTGTGCACCATTCATGGAAAAAAAAAATAATTTGAATATATTTTTATGTATGTGTCTCTTTGTATAGGCCATATGTGAGGTTTCCTGTGGAGGCCAGAAGAGGACATCAGTTCCCCTGCAGTTGGAGTGACAAGTGGTTGTTATCTTCCCAAGGTGCTTGCTGAGAAGAGAACTCAAGTCCTCTGAAAGAGCAGCAAGGACTCTTAACCCATGAGCCATGTCTATAGCACCAGACTGTATGATTTTTTCTGCACCTTCTTTTCTTTCTGTTCTATACACATTTTTAAATGCCTGAAGTGCTAAATTAGGTTAAATTACTGGAGTTTCAATCTACTTTCCATAATCTAAAAAAGCAATTGCCATTAATTGTTTTAGCTTTCCAAATACATTTGGATTTTTCAAGAATTTTGGTATTTTAGTGTTGTAATTTTTCTATTATGCTTGGGCATTGTAATTTAATAGAATCAAGTTGCTGGAGTTATATGGTACTCTTTTACAAATGAATTTTCAAAGAAATAACACAATATTAAGCACTCAGTTGGTGAATTATCAAATGCTTTCATGTATTTTGGACAATCTATAATAATCCCACAGAGATTCAATCATTTTTTTAATTTTAAAAATAATTTTATTTATTTATTTTACTATTATTTTAAATGTATGAATGTTTTACTTGCATTTCTGTAAGTACAGCACTTGCATGCAATGTTCATGGAGGTCAGAAAAGGATGTCTGGCCCACTAGAACTGGAATTATGGATAGTTGTCAGCAACCATGTGGGTGCTGATAAGTGAACCTGGGTTGTCTGAAGAGCAGCCAGTGCTCTAAACTTCTGAGACATCTCTTCAGCCTTAATTCATTATATTTTAATAAGCTTTGTATTTTCTTTTATTTTAAATTGTTTTTACATTTATTAGTTGGTTTTTTTGTGTTTGCGTATACATGTATGTGTGTGTATACGCTTGTCACTGTACACATGAGGAAGTCAATGAATTGTTCATTGGAGTTGCTTCTCTTCTTCCGCTTGTCTGTTCTGAGGTTGAACTCATGTCCTCAAGCTGAGGGCAAGCACCTTTACCCAATCTCTTGGGGTCTAGTTTCATATTTTCAATAACAGATGATTTTATTGATTACATATCTTATCTTGGATTAAGACACATTAAATTTCAAAAGATATTGCACAGGATATGCTCTTTTAATTTTTATTTGCTAACATTTTTGCAATGGAAATAAGATGTTTTTCATTCACTATTTACACACTTGAGATTTAGTTATTAATATTTATATGTACAAAATAGCATCCCTGACATTTCTATACACATAATGAAATCATCTTGACTAAGAATTTAACCTTATTTTGAAGTATTGATTTTTTTATTTTTTTTCCATTATTCCACTGTATTATTAAGCAGAATTAGTGTCAGGAAGCTATTCAGGGTACCAATCTCAAATAAGATTATTTAATATTTTACTCAGAATATCCTGCTTCATTCATATAAGACAGAAATAATATATTTTCTTATTAATTATTTAAAATCCCATTGTAATGATTAGGTGCCAGACCATCAGAAGCATTTTTCAAATCTGTTCTTGTCGTGTAAGATTTTTATCTTTTATTGTGACATTGTTACAATTGAATTAAATGTAGTTGTAAATTAAAAACATCAAAGTCCCTTGATAACTGAACCAGCCTTGCTGAATTTTAAAAAGTTTTGCCTGAGAAAACAACAGCTTCTTTTTTGTGCTTTTATTCATGTTTTGTGTATTTTAGGCATCATTTTTCAATTCAGTTTAGGCATATTCCCTTTTCCCTTCCCCCCACCCCACCCCAGATCATGCATTCTACCATAACTGTCCTTCATCTTTCTCTCAGTCTTTTCTTATGCTTAGAAATTCATATTTTCGTCTGTTAATTTTATATTACTCTAAAATATGAATACATACTCTCCACCCATATACAGTAATTACAGAATCTGAAAATAAGTGGTGGGTGGACTCTAGAGCCCCTTGAGAGACTTACATTATAACAACATGGTTGCTTTCAGATAAACAAAAACATAACAATAATGTTATTCAGCATGCCTTTCATCTCGGGGGATTTGGTGTTAGCATCTACAAATGTTTTTCTGGGACTCTGTTTCTTCACTTAGCATAATGGCTTTGAGCTCCATCCATTTACCTGCAAAGTTCATAATGTCATCTTTCTTTACCACTGAACAGTACTCCATTGTGTAGCTGTACCATGTTTTTGTCATCCACTTGTCTGTTAAGGGGCATTTGGTTCCAGCTCTTCACTATTGTGAAGAGAACTGCAATAAACATAGATGTGCACATATCTTTGCGGTAGGATAAGTCTTTTGGGTATGTACCCAGGAGTAGTACAATTGGGTCAGGTGGTAGGTTCGTTTTGAATCTATTAAGTGTTCTCCACACTGCTTTCCATAGTGGTTTTAGAAGTTTACAATCCAACCAGGAGTGGATAAGTGTTCCTCTTTCCCCACAACCTTTCCAGCATCTGTTGTCTTTTGTTTTCTTGATCTTAGCTAGTCGTATTGGAGTGAGATGATATCTGAGAGTGGTTTTAATTTGCATTTCCTTAATTATTAATGATGTTGAAGAGTTTTTAAGATGTTTCTGCCAGCATCACTCTAATACCAAAACCAAACAAAAATGCAACCAAAAAAGAAAGCTATAGACCCATCTCACTAATGAACATAGATGCAAAAATTCTCAACAAAATACTTGTAAATCATGTACAGACCCACATCAAAAAGATCATCCATTATGATCAAGTTGGATTCATACCAGACATGCATGAATGGTTCAACATACATAAATTAATAAATATCATAAAACACATAAATGGACGTAAAGACAAAAAAACACACAATCATCTCAATTGATGCAGAAAAAGCCTTTGACAAGATCCAGCATCCCTTTATTTTTAAAGTCCTAAATGGAACAGGACTGAAAGGAACATTCCTCAACATGATCAAAGCCATATAGAGCAAACCCACTGCCAACAGCATCCTAAATGGAGAAAAATTGGAACCATTTCCCTTAAAGGCAGGAACCTAGCAAGACTGGCCCTTATTGCCACCCCTCTTTAACATAGTGCTTGAAACATTTGCTAGGACAATAAGACAAGAGGAAATCAAAGGAGTACTATTCAGAAAAGAAGTTAAGCTATCCCTTTGTGAAGATATGATAGTTTACCTAAGGGATGCTAAAAACTCCACCAGAAAACTTCCAGAAGATTAAGAGTTTTAGTTAAGTTGCGGACTACAAAATTAACCTAGAAAAATCAGTAACCTTTCTTTATACCAAAAATAAACAAGTGGAGAAGGAATATAAGAAGACCTTCCCACTCACAATAGCCTCGAAAATAATGATACCTGGGAACAAACCTACCCAAAACTCTACCAAAAACCTCTACAACAAAAATTTTAAATCCCTGAAGAAGGAGATTGAAAATTACATCAAAAGATGGAAATGCCTCCCATGTTCATGGATTGGGAAAATTAATATAGTAAAAAATGTCCATTTTACCCAAATTTATATACATATTCAATGCAATTCCAATCTAAATCCCTATGAGCTTCTTCACAGACTTGGAATAAACAATCCTTAAAGTCATATAGAAAAGCCAAAGACCCTGAAAGCTAAAGCAACCCTGAGTGAAAAATGCAGTATAGAGGGGATTGCTCTACCAGACTTCAAACTATATTACAGGACCATAGTCATAAAGACAGTTTGGTACTGGCACAAAAACAGACCTGTTGACCAATGGAACAAAACTGAAGATCCAAACTTGAGCTCATACAATTTCAGCCACCTCATATTTGACAAAGGGGCAAGAAAAAACAAACCTCAATGGAGGAAGTATATCATCTTCAGCAAATGGTGCTGGCAAAACTGTATCACCATTTGTAGAAGAACAAAATTAAACCCCTTCTTCTCTCCCAGTATAAAAATAAACTCCAAGTGGATCAAAGATCTCAATGTGAAACTTGCCTGAAGGTGATAGAAGAAAAAGTTGGCAAAAACCTACAAGACATAGGCATAGGAAAATACTTTCTTTTTTTTTTGGTCTTTTCGAGACAGGGTCTCCCTGTAGCCCCAGCTGTCCTGGAACTCACTCTGTAGACCAGGCTGGCCTTGAACTCACAAAGATCCTCCTGCCTCTCCCTCCCAAGTGCTAGGATTAAAGGCGTGCACCACCACACCCGGCAGGAAAAGACTTTCTAAATCAGACAGCAGCTGCACAGGCAATAAGATCAAGAGTTGACAAATGGAACCTCATCAAGCTCAAAAGCTTCTGTACAGCGAAAGAAACAATCACGGAAGTGAAGAGAAAACCTACTGAGTGGGAAGAAATCTTTACCAGTGATACATCTGACAGAGCATTAAGGTCAAGAACATATAAACTACTCAAAAAACAAAGAAATAAGAAAACAAATGGCATACTCAAAAGATGGAGTAAAGTGCTGAACAGAGACTTCACCAGTGAGGAATTAAAAATAACAGCTTCTTGTCATTGGCAAAAATGATGTTGGGGAACCCAAAAGCTTGACTTACTGCAGGGGTAGTAAATAAAATGGCAAATCTGTCAGGGTCAACTTTATCATAGACCTAGAATGTAGTCAATAGTGTCTGCAGCAAACACACACATATTTACTAAAACAAACAAAAAAGAATAAATAAGTGAAATTCAGTAAGTACTCTTCTTGGCATTTAAACTACCCTAGCTACAAATGCAGGAGTTTTGAAGACACGGCCTTCTTAAACTTACCTTAATTTAGCAAAACTGAAAGTAACAGAACTTTATTCTCAAAGAATTAGAGCTGTTTATCTTGACTTATATAGTGATTCAAAGAAAGGATGTTTCAAAAATGTGCCTTCTTTTTTCTACCTCAGAACACATTAAGGACTCAGGGTGAGATACCTAGTGTATTTATAGTGAAAATATTTAAAGGCAAATGCTTAAGTACAGAGAAAGCAAAACAATGAACCAGGAATTTGGGAAGAAAGTCTGGCTCATGGTATTTCTTGAGAATATGGGTTTGGAAATCTTACCAATGTTAACGAGAACACAGAACACATATCCAGACTTCATACTGAGTACATGATCCTAAAATATCCCCAAACAAGCTTATCCTTGGCCTCTTGCTCTGGATGCTTTTCAGGAAGAGGCCAATTTGGAGGAAAACCTGGAAGAACTAAACTATCTCAGGCCTCAGTACACCCATGTGAGAAGAGCTAGGGATGCCCCCCACACTCTATTTGTTTGTTTCAAATCTTTAAGTACCTATGTGGCTGGGATATGCAGCTAGGTACCCTGCACCCTGTGCCTACCTGCTGTAACCCTGAAGCCCCCCAACAAACTCCTCTTGGACCCAATCCATCTCTTTGCTATTTTTTCTGACCCTAACTTGCCCCCCCAGCAGGAACTTTCCAGGTGTTTCAGTTGGCCCAGAAACCCAGGAAGGCTGCCTGGATCCCCATGCCATCACACCAGGTAGGCTGCCTGCACACTATCACTATGTCGTCACACCAGGTAGGCTGCCTGTACACTGTGTTATCCATACCAGGCAGAATGCCTGTAGACTCTGACATCACACCAGTTAGGCTTCCTGCACACTCTGCCATCGCACCAGGTAGGCTGCCTGCACACTTTGCCATCGCACCAGGTAGGCTGCCTGCACACTCTGCCATCACACCAGGTAGGCTGCCTGCACACTCTGCCATCACATCAGGTAGGCTGCCTGCACACTCTGCCATCACACCAGGTAGGCTGCCTGCACACTCTGCCATCGCACCAGGTAGGCTGCCTGAACACTCTGCCATTGCATCAGGTAAACTGCCTGCACACTCTGCCATCGCACCAGTTAGGCTGCCTGAACACTCTGCCATCACACCAGATAGGCTGCCTGCACACTCTGCCATCACAGTAGGTAAGCTGCCTGAACACTCAGCCATCACACCAGGTAGGCTGCCTGCACACTCTGTCGTCACGCCAGGTATGTTGCCATCACACTAAACAAAGTTCCACCCCAGTGACTATCACCTCCCTCTGGCACCTCACCCTTTCCTTTAAATTCCTCAAATCCCAGTCTGCCTCCCAAGAAGGACTCTCCCAACTGCCAGGAGACCCTAGGGCCTCCAATCATTCAGGATTCACTGGAGTCCTGCTAGCTTTCTGACTGCAACTCACCAGTTGTCCCATCCAGCTTTGAGATCCATGCTCAGTCTGCACTCCTAGGGGACGATTGTTCCAAACTCTCTGATCCAGGCACTGCAGGGCCAGACTATCCATCAATCAGAAGTTGTAGGAAAGAGGTAGTAGCCCTCAGAGTCAAACAAACAGAAGAAATTGACATCCCAAATCTTCTATGAACTAGCCTCTTTCTGAACATTATAAACACCTCTGTTGAAATAGGTGACGTGACCAGAAAAATAAAGAAAAAATCAAACAGAAATCCAAATCCAGATGTGCCAATTCCAACATAGAAATAAAAACAACACAGACACACAAAGCAAAATAACAAGTCTCCTCCCAAAATGCAAATCCCATAGTAATAATCCATAATGACCTATGGGAACTTCCAGACAATGAATCCAAAATAATGGTTATACCTATGCTCAAGCTACTTGAAGACAACAAAGACATATGAATGAAGTGAGGAAGCCAATCTCAGTTAATCATAGATTGAAGAAAAACCAAACTGAGGTGATGCAGCAAATAAAAACCTCAATAAGCCAATTAAAAAGCTCAATGGAAAGCCTGGGTAACAGAAGGATTGTGTGGTAAACAGAATCAGAAACAGAACATGAATAGAAGAATTGCAGGTAAATGAGCAATTAAAAAAATGAAAGAAACATTGGAGAATTTTGTGTATACTGGACAGCTTCCTCAACATTATCCCTGGGTAGAGGGAGCTTCAACTAGGGAATTGCCTCCATTGGACTGGCCTGTGGCCATTACTGTAAGACATTTTTTGATAGTTGAGCGATGTTGGAAGGCTCAGCTCATTGCAGGCAGTGCTGTGCCTGAGCAGGTGATCCAGCAGTATATAAATAAGTTTAGCCTGGTCCATAGGAACAAACCAGTAAGCAGCATTCCTCCATGGTATTTTTTCCAGGTCCCCAACCTGAGTTCCTACCTTTAGCTCCTTTAGTGATGAACTGTGACCCAGGAGATGTAAGCTAAAATAAATGCTTTCCTCTCTATGTTGGTTGTAGTTGGTGTTTTTATTACAACCACTGAAAGTAACTAGAACATTGAGACACTGTGAAAACACACAAACTTCCAAATATGGGTGTAGAATGAGAAGACTGCCACATTGAAGGGATAAAAGCTGTGGTTAGTAAAATAAGGAAGAAAAGTTCTCTACACTTCTTTGAGATGCCCACCCAGTTACAAGCAGTCTATAGAATAGCAAACAGACAGGACCAGAAATTTCCCAAGATATTAAATGATTAAAAGCAAAGCCAGGCATGGTAGTGTACACATTTAATTACAGTTCTCAGGAGGCAGAGGCAGATGGATTGTTGTGAGATTCACGGTCCACATAGCAGTTCCAGGACAGCTCTCACTACAGGGAGACCCTGTCAGTAAAAGGGGGGTAGTGAAGGAAGGATACTGAAAACTAAAGGAGAGAAAGATGAATTTACACATAAAGAAAGACCTCTTACAATAACATGTGATTATTCACCAGAAATCTTTAAAGCCAGAAAGGCTTGCAAAGATGTGTTCCAAGTCCTGAAAGATCATAACTGTCAACCTAGATTATTATATCAAACAAAGCTATTTATTAAAACTGAAGAAGAAATAAAAATTTTCCATGATAAAAACAAATAAAAGGAATTTATGACTGCTAAGCCAGTTCTATAGAGCATATTAGAAAGAATACTTTAATTGGAACAAAACAATAAAATCACTTGAGTTCACAGAGAAAATAAACCATCTTAGGACAAGAAGTCTAAAGAAATCTGAGAAAATAGCCCAAAATCAACAAAATCACAGGAATTACTGCACATCTTCCAATAAAAACTGAATATTAGGGCCGGAGAGATGGCCTAGCAGTTAAGAGTGCTGACCGCTCTTACAGAGGACCCGGGTTCGATCCCCAGCACCCACATGGTGGCCGAGAACCGTCTGAAGTTCCAAATCCAGGAGAACTCCAGTTCCAGGGGAATCCGACACCCTCTTCTGCCCTCCACGGCATTGCACGACACAGGTGCACAAACCTGCATGCAGACAGTACATTCATATACATTACAGAAATAAATAAAATTTAAAAATATAAAAATAAATAAATAAAGTAGCTTTAATTAAAAACAACTGAATATTAAAAGTCTCAACTCCCCAATGAAACAACACTGATTGACTAATGGCTAGGACTATAGAAAAGGCTCCACTGTTTTTGTTGCTTCCTAGAAACATACTTTACCATCAAAGATTGAGACCGTTTTAGGGTAAAAGGATGGAAGCGTTTTTCAAACAAATGGAAGAAGGAAACAAGGAGACATAACTATTCCATTATCTGACAAAACTGACTTCAAGCCAAAACTAGTCAGAAGATATAGAGAGGGGTGTTTAATACTAATCGAAGGAAAGGCCAACAATGGGTATTATGATCCCAAACTTATACACACCAAACACAGGGAGAACCAATTTCATTAAAGATACTATTAGATAACAAAACACAGCTGATTTACAATGAAATGGGGGGAAAGAGCATCCCATAAATTGTTCTTAATCTCTTTCATAAAAGATTTTTAGAATGGACCAAAACTGTGGCTTCATGACCATTTTATTAGACTTTTAAGGAAAAATCCTCAGGGCAGGCAAACTGGGAATCTCAGCAGCTCCCCTGAGGAGGACAATGGAGGGGTGAAGAAAATAAACCATGAGGCCATGCAGATCAGGCATGTGAAGACTGGCAGCCACACATGGTGGAGAGAAGGAAACTTCAGGGAAGAGGTAAAGGAAAAAGATGCTAGGGCATCCCAAAGCACTAGAGAAAGCATACTTAGAAAGAGATAGGAAATAAAAAGGGAGAGGTCATGCTTTTCTGAAGAATTCAGAAAAAACAGGCAGATTTACAGAGAGCTACACCTCTGTGGCCAGATCCAGAAACACTGGACTAGGAGGTAGAACTCTAGGCATGAAAAGTTCACTACCTCATTAACACACTAGGTATTCCACCCATCTATTTATTATAACTTAAGGTGAACTTGCCTTCCCGGGGATGATCCCATGACTAGATGACTGACCAGTGGAACTGGAAAGCTATATATTTTTCAACAGATAGAATACAGAATTTGTAGTGTCTACCAGGCCATGTTATGGGGACTATTTTCTACTCTAACAACACAATAAGAATGATTGACTTCTGGGGCTGGAGAGATGGCCTAACGGTTAAGAGCGCCAACTACTCTTGCAGAGGACCCGGGTTCGATCTCCAGCACCCACATGGCGGCTGAGAACCATCTTTAACTCCAGATCCAGGGGAATCTGACACCCTCCTCTGACCTCCGAGGCATTGCATGACACGGGTGCACCAACCTACATGCAGACAGCACATTCATACACATAAAAAAAGAAAATAAATAAAAAAAGAATGAATGACTTCAGTACACCACTTTCACCAATAGTTCATCAAGGAAAAAGTTAAAGAAACTCAAGTTAAATGACATCATAAAGCAGATGGATCTGAAAGATATCGACAGGATCTTTCACCCAAAACTAAAGAATAAATATTTTTCTCAGCAACCCAAGGAAATTTCTGCAAACTCAACCACATATTAGGACACACAAGTCTCAACAAATATAGGAAAATTTAAATAAGTGCACAAACTCATAGGAACTTAGAAGACAGTAATAAATGAAAACTGACTTCATGGCAAAACAAAAAAGAAACATAACAATTTCTAGAATTGAGTGAATGAAAATATACCAAAAAATATACCCAAACCTATGGAACACAATGAGGACAATCCTAGGAGGAAAATTTATAAAAGATCCTATATCAAAATTAGAATAATCTTTTATTAACAAATTAATGAACAAAAAGCAGCTACAAACGAGTAAACAGAAAGAGAGAAACAAAATTAGACCTGAAATTAATGAAATAGAAGTGAAAAATATGACCAATTAAAGGAAGAGTTGTTTCCTTGAAAATAGTAACAAAACGTTATTTAAATTAACCAAAAAGAGAGAAAAGACCCACATTAATAAAATCAGAGATGAAAAGGGAACCATTATCACAGACTGTTAGGGAAATTAAAACCATAAGGGTATATTTTGAAAATATATATTCCACTAAAGTTGAAAATATAAAAGGGATTTGATAATCTTGTACAAAATATATATTAAAAAGACAAATAAATTTTAAAAAATATATAAAAAAATGGATTTATTTCTAGATATATTACCTATCAATATTAAATCAACATGAAAGGATTGAAACAAACCTATAACAACCAATGACACAGGAGCAGCAATTAAAATTCCACGAATTAAAAAAAAAAAATATATATATATATATATATTTAAGTACCTTATAATACAGGGACAATGGCTTTATCAGAGACTAATTGCAAAAACTAGCTCTCTCTTTTGGTATTGTTGACAGGGCAGTCCCACCCATGCCCTCACACAATATTGGCTATTGCTATTGCTCTTACTTGCCCTCTAGAAATTAACAGTTAGACCCTATTGATGAAGAAACAATATAAGTCATATATAGAATAAAGAAAAATCAAGCTAGTACTGAGTTAAAACTTCACCCCTACTGTATTTTTTTTTGAGTTTTTTTTTTTCTCNCCACTTAGGATGTTATTGTCTGTCGGTTTCCTGTATATGGCTTTGAATTACATTGAGGGAATGATCCCTTTCGGACCAATTCCCAGCCAGGACATTTAAACATGAATTGAATGGCATGCGGGATTGGGTATTTGTCAAAGGCTTCTCTCCGCATTCAATTGAGATTGATGGTGTGGGGTTTTTGTCCTTTCAAATCGTCATTGATATGTTTGATGATGTTTATTTGATTTTCTTTTCTTTAGGTTGGGACCATCCACGGCATCTCTGGCTCATGGAAAACAACTTGGTAAATGGTGCGGATGTATTTCTTCTGAGGTGAAGTCGTGTATGGGTTGTGCCAGAATCTGTTTAGAATTTTGACACTACGTCCGTACGTTGTCGTCTGTGTTTATTGGGGAGATGGGTCTATAGTTCTCCTCTTTGATTGATTTTTTTCCCTTTGGTTTTCGTCGTAAGTAAGTAGCGAGTCGTTAATGCTGGCTTCATAGAAGCGATTGGAGAAGAGAGTAGTCCCTCCTTGTTATCCTTCTAACAATTAATGATAATGGTTGTGATGTCTTGTCGAAATGTTTATGAATTTTGATGTGAAACCTGTCTGGCTTCGGGCAATTTTTTGGTTGGGAGTCTGCTTATTACATCTGTGGAATTTCTTCCTGTACTATTGTCTGTTTTAGACTGTTGATCTCTTCTTGGTGAGCTTTGGTGATATCCAGGATTTACATTATTCATCCATTCTCTGTTCAGGTTTACAATCGTTGACAATCTGAGTAGACGATATAAGTTATAAGTTAGCCCCTTATAATTTCTTTGGATCTTTATGTCTTTGTGTTTGTTTCGTTTGTCATTTTTCACACTTTCTTTTTTTTTTTTTTATTGATTTGGAGTTTCACTCTTTCTTTTGGTATAATGGCTAGAGGTCTGTTCTTCTTATTTATTCTTCTCAACATTTTTTTTTTTTACTTTTTTGTTTATTTTATTTTTTGTATTCTTTCTTTGTTTCTATTTCATTGATCTCTGCCTGTGTTTTTGTTCAATTATCTTCTTCCTTTTCTGCTCGTTTAGCGGTTTATTTGTTGTGTTTGTCTCTCAAGTATTTTAACTGAAAGTGTCTTCGATCATTGCTGATTTTGATTTGTTGTTTGTTTTTATTGTAGCACTTAGAGATATTAAACTCTTCCTCTTGGATTGGTTTCGTTTTAAAGTTGTCCCATAAGAAAAATTTCTTTTTGTTTGTTTTTTTTTGTTTTTGTCTTTGTCATTTCAGTTCCGAGGAATGTTTTTATTTCTTTCTGGTAATTTCTTCCTTGACCCACTATTATTCAGGGGGGGCTTTTGTTTGGTTTTCCCATGGTTTCGGTAGTTGTATGGTTTACTTCTGGTGTTGAAATGAGTTTTATTGCACTGTGGTCTGAATAGAAGCCATGAGGATTATTTTATCTTTTTATATTTGTTCGGTTTTTTTCCTGTGTCCCAGGTATAGGCATTTTGGAGAAATGTTTCCATGAGGTGTGAGTAGAAAGTGGTATTCTCTGGTGTTTGGGTGAACGATAATTTAGATGTCGTGCAGGTCCATTGGTGATTGTGTCATTTAGTTCAGTGTTTCGCTCTGTTTAGCTCTTGGTCCCTGTTGATCTGGCTAGGGGACTTAATGGGTTGCTGAAATCCCCTTAGTATTAGTGCCCGCTGGGTTAATCTTGCCTTGAGATCCGGGGAGTTTTCTTTATAATAAAGAGTTTGGGTGCACCGGTGTTTGGTGCATATATGTTATTGGGAATCTCATCATTGATTGTGCCGTTGGATACAGACTGTGTAATGCCCCCTTTGGTCCTCTTTTTATTTCTTTTGCTTTGAAGTCTATTTGTCTGAATATTAGAATAGCCCACCCGGCTTTTCGTTTTGGTACACCATTTGGCCTTGAAATACTAGTCTCTCATTCACTTCACCTTAAGTTGATGCCTATATCCTTGAAATTGAGATGGGATTTTCTTGTAGACAGCATGTAGATGTGTTTTGTTTCCTATCCATTCTCCATCTATGACTTTTTTAATTGGGAGTTAGCCCATTACAAATGTGAAGGTTTATTAGTGAAAGGTGGTGCTGGTTCTTTCACTTCTATTATCCATTTGGACTCCTAGTCTCTGATTTTTGCTCCTATGGTTTTGGGGTTTTGTTAGTTTCTTTTCTAGGTGTTTGGGATGTTGCTCACTCTCTTCCTGCCTTTGAATTGCTTCAAGGTATTTTATGAAGAGTTGGTTTTCCAGATACGTGTTATTCCATCATCTTGTTTTTAGGTAATGGAAGATTTTTCTCTCTCATCTTCAACCTCATTAATCAGCATTTTTGCTGGGTAAAGTTATTCTAGGTTTGTATCCGTATCTTAACACATGGTGAATGCTTTGTCTCACTGCTTCTCTTCTTGCTTCATGGGTATGAGGCGAGAACGAGAAGTCGTTGGATTGTGTTTGTTCTACATTTGGTTTTCCTTGGTATGTGACTTGTTTTTCTTTTGTAGCTTCCGAATTATGTCTTTGTTTTGGGCATCTAGCATTTTTTTTTTTTTTTTTTTTTTTTTTTTTTTTTTTTTTTTTTTTTTTTTTTTTTTTTTTTTTTTTTTTTTTTTTTTTTTTGTTCTTCTTGTATTTGTATCGGGTTTACTTCTGTTAGTTTAGTTTGGGGGAACTATTCTTGGAAGGCAAATATTTCATTTATCTATTCTGTTGAAAGATCTGGTCAATACCATTGTTCTGAGATTCTTCTTCCTTCCTTTATCCTTGCTGAGCGGGAGGCTCTGATCTTTAGGTTGTGCTCTTTTCATTTATGTGTCCCATATTCTTGGTGTTGTCCATCTTTTGGTTGTTATTTTTTAACTTTTCAAATCGGTATTTTAGCTTTTTTTTTATATTGCTCGTGTTACTCTCCCGATCTGATTTCTTGTTCTGCTTCTCTCATTCTACTTCTGATGCTTCTTTTCCTTTCCTTCTTTGATTTGAATGTGTGTGTCTAATCCTTTTTCGTTTCATCTCTGTGTTTTTTTAGTACTTCAATTTCCTTTTGGAGCTTCTCCAATTTTTCTTGTGGTGTCTTCTCAATCTCTTCTCTGGGCTTCATTTGCATCGTTGGTTGTACCTTTTCAGTGTTTCTTACTTCTTCTCGGAGTTTTTTTTCTCCTTCTAGTTCTTTGTGTAGTTTGTCGGTCTGTTCCTTATTTCTTTCCGAAGTTTGTCATTGTTAATCCATCTAGGTCTTTTTGAGTTTTCTTTCCTTCTCTTTAGTTCTCGTATTCTTTATTTTTTTCTCCTTCTAGTTTTTCTGGGTTTTTCAATCTGTTCCTTTAGTTCTTTTATGATGTTGTCATTCTCTCTCTTGGTCCTTTTGAGTTTTTCATTTTCCCCTTTAGTCTCTGAATCCTTTATTGTCTTTAATTTCTATGCATAGGTCTGCACTTATTCCTCTAAGATCTCTTCCTTGGTTCTCCTCCATGGGGTTCCCATTTTAGCTATCTCCTACTGGTTTGTTAGCGTTTGATGCAGGATTTTCCTGTGTTGCCTTTCCCATGCTGTCCCTTTCGTCATGTCCCTGGCATGGGGGCTTCCCTTTTTTGGTTCAGATCACAAATACCTTTTCAATATGTTAGTGGATGGTTTTTCTTTCCTCCTTTAGCTGTTTTTTTTTTTTCCCTTTCCCCCCCTTTCCTCTCCTTGTTTATGAAGTATGACGTTCTAGTTTGATTTTGCCAAACCACTCTTCTTTCTTGCTTATAGGTCTCCAAGGAAATGGTCCACTGGCTCTCTCACCCTGTCATGGGGGGGGTGGTGCTGACTAACCCGCGCCCAGCAGGCCAGCCCTGACCAAGGTTGCAGACCACTCGGCCCCGTGCCCCCTTTGGTCCCGGTGCAAAAGAGATTTAGGACGGTCCCGCCCATGGCACCTTACCTGCGGCATAGGCGGCAGATGCCGGCCCAGGGAACAACTCCCGCCCCCCGCACCATAGGTGCCAGGCCGGCTAGGCCCGGCCGCTCTGCAAGGTCCAGCACAAACGAGTACTAGGCCTGTTCCCGCCCTCCCCCCCTTACCTGCGGCAGAGCGCGCAATATGTCTCGTCGTCTCTGCCCAGGTAATACTCCCGCCCGCACCACTAAGGTGCGGCCACTAGCGACGGCCCCCCCCTCTGGTGCCAGCACAAACGAGACTAGACTTGTCCCGCCTAAGGCCCCCTCCTGCGGAACGGGCGGCAGTGTCGTGCCAGGTAACTCTACTCCGCCCTGCACCAAGGTGCAGGCCACCTGCACCTGGCCCCTCTTGGCCCCAGCACAGACGAGGCTAGGAAACGTCCCGCCCACGGCACCCCCCTATCCTGAGGCCCAGAGGCGGGAAGACGATGCCTGCCCAGTTTACTACTCCCGCCCGCACCTATGTGCAGGCCACTAGCACCCTGGTCCCAGCACAAAAAGCGACTAGGACTGTCCCTCCCAAGCCCACCTACCTGCGGCAGCAAGAGGGGCAAGTATTGCCTCTGCCCACGGGAGTATAATCACTCGACCGCCAGCACCAACGGGGCAAGGCAACTAGCATCCGGACCCTCTGGTCCAGCACAAAAGAGGACTAGGACTGCTCCGCCCACGGCCCCCTACCTGTCGCAGATTCAGAGGCGCGGAAGGCGGCAGATGCCTGCCCAGGTAACTACTCCCGCCCGCACCAAGGTGCAGGCCACTAGCACCGACCCCTCTGGTCCCAGCACAAAAGAGACTAGGACTGTCCCGCCCACGGCCCCCTGCCTGCGGCAGAGGAGGCAGATGCCTGCCCAGGTAACTACTCCCGCCCGCACCAAGGTGCAGGCCACCACCTTTTTTTTTTTGAGTTTTAAAGGAGGGTTTAATATAATTATGATGCTGGGTCTACACTCAACTTGGGAGGAATGTGGCCATGAGGTACGGATTACAGGCTTTTTTATAAGTACAACAGCCAATCAGAGTTTAGAATCATAGTTAAATTTACCAATCAAGTACACCAGCCAATAGGAGTTTAATACCACAGTTAAAGTTATCAATCAAGGGAAAACATGCAAAGCAAAGCAAACCAGTCATTCCTAGAAAACCTCAGGGAACGTGGAGAACACTATCCCTGAGTTTTTTTTTTTTTTTTTTTTTTTTTTTTTTTTTTTTTTTTTTTTTTTTTTTTTTTTTTTTTTTTTTTTTTTTTTTTTTTTTCAGGCATCATATCTCAATTCCATTTAGACACATTCCTCCTTTCCTTCCCGCCACCCCACCCCAGAACATGCATTCTGCCATACATGTCTTTCATCTTTTTCTCGATCTTTTTAAAGTTTTCTCTGTAAAGGTCCATTGTTTGGGGTAGAAATGTGTACCAGTGTTATTTCCTCCAGGAATAAACTGGATGCTAACTCCGATATATGTTTAGGAGTTCACATTTTTCCCTTTAATTTTATATTACGCTAAAATGTGGATATATACTTTTCACCCATACACATTAAATACCATGTCTGAAAGTATGTGGTAAGTTAACTCTAGGGCTCATTAAGATATTCACCTTATAACATCACAGTTGCTTTCAGATAGAAAGAGATACAACAATAACATGCCTCAGCTTATATTTCAATTGGTAGATTTGGTGCTAGCATCCACAAATGAGGGAAACAATCCCCCGTTTGTTTCTTTGGGACTGTGTTACTTCACTTAGCACAATGGCTTCAAGTTCCATCCATTTACCTGCAAAGTTTATGATGTCATCTTTCTTTACCACTGCAAAGAACTCCATTGTGTAGATGTGCCACATTTTTGTTATCTGCGCATTGGTTGAGGGGCACCTGGGTTGCTTCTAGCTTCTTGATATTCTGAAGAAGGCTGCAGTAAACATAAAAGTACATGTGTCTTTGTAGTAGGATGAGTCTTGTGGGTATATTCCCAGGAGTGGTATAGCTGGGTAAGGTGGTAGGCTCATATTGAATTTTTTAAGGGTTCTCCACTGCTTTCCAAAGTGGTTGTACTAGTTTACATTCCCATCAACAGCGGATGAGTGTTCCCCTTTCCCCACAACCTCTCCCGCATTTGGTGTCTTTTGTTTTCTTGATCTTAGCCAGTCTTATCAGAGTGAGATGCTATATTATAGTGGTATTAATTTTCATTTTCTTAATTATTAAGGATGTTGAACACTTTTGGGGTTGTTTCTCAGCCATCTTTACTTCCTCACTGGTGAAGTCTATATTCAACTCTTTATTTACTCCATGTTTTGAGTGAGTCATTTATTTTCTAATTGCTTTGTTTTTTTGAGGAGTTTGAATATTATGGAAGTTAATTCTCTGTCAGATGAATCACTGGTGAAGGTCTGATCAATACCATTGTCTTGGGATTCTTCTTCTTCCTCTATCCCTATGATGCCGAGATTTGGTCTTTTCATAGTATCCCACATTTCCTGTTTATTCCACTCTTTTTGGGACTTAGGTGACCTCAGAGGGCAAGGAACAAAGCTGTTCCTTAAGTCCCTAAGCTGAACTGGTATGGGCATAAAGTATGGTTGTTAACCATCCATAAAGGCTAAGTTACACCAGCCTGATACTTTTCATTATTGTAAAATATTTTGGATACGGCTTGGGAAAAAATCCAAGAAGCCTTGTATAATACTGACTGGAAGAGGGACTTAACACCCTAGGTTAAGTAGGCATAGCCCATGAGAGAGAATTAAGTAATTTCAGGCCTATCTTAAATGTAAACTGTTTACTATAATTTACTACAGCAGGAATAGTCTCTTTATTTCCCAAACCTCCCTCTCTTGATTTACAATTCTCCCAGAAAGAAGGGAGTTGTATCACATACTGGAAAATAGGAAATAACAGATAAGTATTACCAAGCCCATCCAAACTGTCTTCTTCTGGACTGCATGCAGCTGGTTGAGGAAGGTAGAACCTAGCTTTTTGAGACAAATTATATTGTTATGTTAAAGAAAATATCAAAAGTAACCCTTGCAAGAAATGTGAAGTACAACTTTCAGTAGCCATAGGTAACCCATTTGTGGGTTATTATTTGTCTGTGTCCATTTAATCCAAATCTACAACAAGGAGTCCAGCATAAGTCAGGAGTAGACTAAAAATTAACAACAGTTTATATTTACAATCCTATTCAAGCCACTAGTAAACTAGCTTCAGTGCTTATACTAATTTAATTTAATAGAGGTATCTTTTTTTATTGATGCTTTGTGTATTTCATACATCATTTTCCAATTCAGTTCAGGCATATTTCCCTTTCCCTTCCCCCCACCCCACCCCACCCCATCCCAGATCATGCATTCTGCCATAACTGTCCTGCATCTTTCTCTCAGGTTTTTTTTTTCATTTTTAACAATAAGTTATAATTTATGAATACAAGCTTCCTTCCTGTAAAACCAATTTGCAAGCAGTTGTGCCCAAACCCACACAGCCCATGGGTCCCACCATCCAGTGGGGGGGTCTTGTATGTTCAATCAAGTTGATCAAATAAGTGTCAGACTATATTGCTGTAGTTTCACCATTCACCCCAATCGCAGCCCTTACATTCTACCATGACCCCTCTTCTGCAGATTGTTCCCTAGGCTTACAAAAGGGGCACAGGTGGATGAGGAGCAAAACAGTCTACTTTCTCTGGAGCTGTTGTCTTGGTTTCTGGTCAATTCTGGCTGTTTCCTTTCATGGGCTGACAGTTTGTCCAGGAATAAGCTTTCAATCCTATTAATGAAGCACAAGCAATTAGATATATAGTTATTTAAACAGTACTAATTGTTATGATAGGTTACTTTGGTATAGACAGGTGTTTGGATGGTATGTTAATCCATGGATTACCTTTTTTTCTGTTAAATATGACAGGGTCCTACTGTGGCTTATAACATCTCCTAACCATTAGAGGATGTAAGCTTGTGCCATCAGCCATGATTTATTCCTCCAAGGAGAGAGCTAAAAGCCAATTAGATCTGGGATATAAAGGCATATGGTTGCCTCTGCTGCACGTATTTCCAGGCAGGTGAGGTGTAGCTGGTGCTGATGGAGGAGTCTTGCTTGACTCAAGGAGACACATATTTGCTTTATTGGTTTAGTGGACTTTGGTAGCAGTCTCTGGAATTCCAGAGACCATCTGTACACTTGCATGTGTGGTCTCAATACATTTTTCCCATGTTAACGTCAGATCTTCGACAGTAGGGGCTTATTGCCTCTCTTCTTGCAGGTATCCCAGTTTAGAGGCAAGGAGCCTTTACCTTTTGTGGGGGCTTGGATGCCCTGGCCAATATCTCCTTGGTAGAATAATCCATTTCTGATGTCAGAGCTCGTGTGTTGATATAGTTTGCTTAATTGCACAGCTTAAGGAGACATTAGTATTATATTTGGCTCTGAATAGAGAATAATCCTTTTCACAGTTACTATGTCTATTAGTCAATTAAAGAAGGCAGTTTTACTGGTTTTATAAGAGATTACCTCTATAACAGTTGTCTCTAATTTACAGTTGGAGAATGTCCTCATCATCATCATATTTCTCCTTCTTCTATGGGGGGAGGTAAGAAAGTCTCTCATATTAAAACCTTTGCAGCACCTAGAAGGTAAGTTTCGTTAGGACTAATTATAAACAGTTGTTACAAGTAGGATTCCCACAGAGGGGTTTGATGTTTGTAGTAATCTGAGGCTTTTCTTCCTTTCAATGTTCAGATGGGCCAACCTTTCTGCTGGCACTTTTGGTACATCCTACTCAATGCAAAGCTGTATCTTTTCTTTCTCAGCCATTAAGTTGTTGACATTTTGACCTGTTGGAACATACAAATCTTTTCCCATAGTTAGTTTTAAGATTTGAATTGCAAGGTTTTTGACAAAAAGGTTTCATATCTATCTCTATCCCCCCCCCCTTTTATTTTAGGTTTTTGTTTTTTGACCCATGAGTCCCCAGAAGGCAGTCATATTATACATACCTATAGGGTGGAATCAAGGCAGAGATTTCATCAAATCCACCCATGCTGTTTTGGGTGACTGTGTGTGATTAACTTGGGAAGCAAACTTAAATTTTAAGTTAACTCATCCTATAGGTGAAAGAGAATGCTACAAGGTGATACTGTACAACAGAAAAATTATAAAGAACATTTGTATATGAGAATCCCAAAGTTATTGTTATACAGATTTTAAGTAAAACAAATGTGGACAACAGCAATTTATATCTCCATTTAACTCAGATGCATTACCGTTTTTATTAGAGCCTTTAAACCAATGTTGTTTAATATTCACATATTTACCTTTACTAAGTCCTAAAACACCATGTAACCTGTAAACAGTGTCTGGGCAAAACTGGATACTTGTTGAACTCACTTCAATTAAATATGCATTAATTGAATATACACCCATGCCCCTCTCCCACCCCTCCCACCCTTCCCGATTCACCATTCTGGTCAGTTTTCTGATGCAGTCTTTCTGTTGTTCTTTTTTAATATACATCCCTCTCCACAAGAAATATTTATAACTGGGTGATTGGCACTAGCATCCACATATGAGGGACACCATTTGTCGTTTGTTTTTCTGGGACTGTGTTACTTCACTTAACATAATGTCTTCTAGCTCCATCCATTTACCTGCAAAGTTCATGATGTTGTCCCTCTTTACCGCTGCATAGAACTCCATTGTATACATGTACCACATTTTCTCTATCCACTCGTCAGTTGAGGGGCACCTGGGCTGGTTCCAGCTTTTTGCTATTGTGAACAGAGCTGCAATAAACATAGCTGTGCATGTATCTTTGCAGTAAGTTGTGTCTTGTGGGTATATACCCAGGAGTGGTATGACTGGGTCAAATGGAAGGCTCATTTTGAGTCTT